>JAGDQP010001437.1:77625-122815 GCA_022664845.1 Lepisma saccharinum | reverse complement strand
TTTTTTTTTTTTTACTTTTTAGTACGAATCGTTTAAGAAAAGTATGTCTTCAAAAGTTTTTTTTCTTTTCTTCGAGTTATTTCGGTGTTGAGCTTTTTTCTGAAGCTAATGTTTTATGACCCAAATCTTAAATGTTCTACAAGACCAACCAAACTTCGTTGCAGACTAGTATTTATTTTAGAATAAAGAAGTCCATATTTTAAATATATATATTAAAATATGCTTTTAAAATATATGAAAGTAAGAATAGAATATTGTATTGTCACCCGACTTACGTCGCTTTATAAATTTTCCATCATTGTATGACGTCGAGAAATGAGCTAAATTAACGTTGCAAAATTTGAGGACACCACAAACCATTGTGAAATAAAGAAAAAGGATGAAATAACACATACACGACACATAATCCCTAGATTCTTCATATCTTCCGTGAAACAAGCCTGCAATATATTTTTCGTGCCACAGAGGATATAACTGGTTTAGCAAATAAGCTATTCGTATGAAATGTTACGCTTCGAGGTATGCTACGAGTGACCGTAGCTCAATTGGTAAAGCGCTGACTTCGCATTTGGAAGGTCCTGGTTCGAATCCAGCAGCTGGCGATCCTGACTGAGGTTTACCTTACACGAACTCAGCTAACGCTGGGACGACAATACTTTCAAACTAGACCTGGCTAACTTTCTTTCCACACGCTCTCTCTCTCTTTCATATAAATATACGGTATATGCCCTAACCTGGTCTGAGCCAAAGATGCATACAGGCCATAAAATACAATTCATTGATTTCTAGCATTGCTTGCTCACACACTTATTAATATGCGCCACATCCAATAGTCGAACGAGGCAGTCTTGTAGTCTCTGTCTCCAAGATCGCCGGGTTCGAGTGTTTGTGGATTGGTGCATGAATGTTTGTGGATTTTAATAAGGGACCTCATTTAATCGTGACGGGCCGAAGTCAGAGTTACTAACATGACCCATACAAAATAAATATATTTTTTTTTACATACATCAGTAGAGGGGCACGGAAAAAAAGAAGACAGTAACATTAATAATTTGTATAAAAATAATCAACACTAGAGAAACGACAGAGGTTTGAGTCGGCTTTCATCATTGCAAATTTCTAGGGTTTTCTTCAGTTGCCGGGATGGTACAAAGAGTTTCTGACCTTCCCACACCTTTTGTTCGTGGAAGATATGCTGTGTTAGCTACTATATACACCGCTACTCCTTCAGAAAAGAAAATGAAGAACTTTGACTGAGGTGGGGGCAAGGAACATCCTTGGGTAGGGGACTTTCATCCTTTGGTAGCTCAAATTTGAAATAGGGCGGTCACGTGCTTTCTAGACTATGCATGCAAATAAATGGGACGAACCCAAACCCTTCGTATGACTATTCGGGTATAATGGAGACTGGAGAGGTTACATTAATTACAGCTAAAGTATCTCGGAAACGAGCCAGAAAATTCGTGCACGGGTAAGTTGCAAAACAGACGTTGCAGGCGATTCGCCCAAACGAATAGTATTTTAGTATGGGTACGATCCATTAAGTCGTTTACCTGTCGTGAACTGCTGGGTATTGTAGCGAATTCTCGATTTTCCAAAGATAAAGTCGATCATAAGTAGAAATATACATTGCAGGGTTTCCGCCAGGATTTCCAATTTGGGGGAAGGGGGCATGTAATTTCAAAATTGGGAGGATGTAAGTGAAGTTTTTACGGTTTCTACCGATTTTTACAGAAAAAAATTCAAAGTTGGGGGTGTTATCGAGACTTTGGGGGTAAACACCCCCACGGAAGGGGGGTCTGGCGGAAAACGCAAAGATATGAAGGTAGCGCACCACATATTCTCGACCTACGGCACGAACTGAGACCTGCACTCGACCGACCTTACCTGCAACGGTGCCGAGAAATACTAAGGACACTCTGGTACTCAATTTTATAGGGGACTGAGTGCTCCTCTGAGCGCCAGGCATAGGAACACTGCGAGAAACGTCTCCAGTGTCCTGGTCGGGATTTGAACCCTGCCCACCCGATTTCTCGTCAGACGCGCTACCGCCTGAGCCAAGGGATTCTATACTTTAAACATAGATGTGAAAATAAAATATTATGTAGCAATTGTGTTATGTTCTGTATCAGATACATGATTTAATATAATTCACTTGAGATTGTTCAATTTCAAATCAAGATGCCCCCCTAATAACATTTAACGCATTTCTTAAAAGCAAAACCATATTCCAGCACAGAGTCTGGTAATTCTTGTACATTTTATTATATTAAGGTGGAAAATACGAACAAAAGCATTACCACAAATAACGTCAAGTACAGTTTTTTTTTTCGCCTGCACGTGTGTAAACATCTCAACATGACGTTATAGCACTTTCGCGTCGATGCCTTCAGACTGCGTTTTGTGAGACGCGATAGTGTGGAGGTGGTACGAGGTTACTCGTCGCAGTGTGAAATGGTGGATTCATATGAAACAGCGAATCTGAGTTCATTTCTGTTTCAAGCTGGAGTAATTGGCCACAGAGACATACGAAATGTTGATGAGAGCATTTGATGAAGTGACAGCCAGACGAACAACATATTTCGAGTGATGTTTGCGCTTCGGAAAAGGTTAAATCCTCTTCCTGGCCGCTCCGCCATCTGATGAAATAAGATAAAAAATGCAACGCTTTGTCCAATTAGATTGGCAATTGACAGTTCGAGAAAACAGCAGGAAAAGTGGACCTCTTTGACAGTGGTGTCTGCATCACGATAACACTCCATGCCATGCGTCAACACTGGTCTCAGGACTTCTTGAGCAACAAAAACATTCTTGTGGTCCCCTACCCCCATCCCATACTTGCCGAATCTTGTCCCTTGTGACTTTTTCTGTTTCTCAGGTTGAAAGAAAATGATCCTAGGTCCTTTCAGAAAATCAACAAAATACAATGACGGAGCTCCTCCACCCGTCCAAAACAACTGTTCGAAGACTGCTTCGGAAAGTGACACCGAAGTTGCGTTCAGTGTAGAGCTACAGGAAGAAACTACTTTGAAGGTGACAGCACAGATTACTTGGTAAGTCGTGCCTGTGACTTTTTTAAAAAATGTAATCCGGGAATTAAATGAACAACCTTTGTATGTTTGCTTCTATCAAAGTTAATATAGGTATGTGCAAATCACTTATGAATCTGAGACTCAAGAATTTTTCAACTTCCGAAAGATATGAATTTTATAACGACATACAAATCGTAACCAAATATGATACATAGACCCCAGAAACTATTTTAAAAGAAATTCTCTCACACAATCTTCCTGCTTAAAGTCTTTTGTAACGATAATATTACGGAATTCTGTAGCAACGTTGAATTTACCATGTATACTCTGATTTATAAAAATCGTACACTCTAATTTATAAAAATGGTCAATTGCCACACTTTCTAAGGCCAATGAGCTACATAATATAGAAACACCAAGCCAATACTGTAGTATTTAATAAACAGTCTATATGCTATGCTTGTTCTATGTTAACACGTGTATTAACTCGTGTTCGCAGACTGGGAAATCTTCAGACTCTGAATAACTGAATTGTGGGAAATATTTTTGCCTAGTTCCAAGGTTGCATCTATTGTACAGTAGTTCCGAGGTTAGCAAATTAAGTTGTTAATGTTCACACCGATCTTCCATTATTGTAAAACTTGTATAAATACTACACAACGAGTAACCATACTAAAAGGATTTCAAATTAAGTTGTTATTGTTTATACGCATGCGAGACGGATGTCAGCAGACCTTAACGTGGTGTGACGGATCAGAGTCGGCGATTAACTGCATCAGTCAAGTCACATTACGAAAGCACATTCTTGATGCATCTCAGCTGTAAGTGCAAAGGTTCCAGGATGTTCCAGTTGTCGTGTTTTCAACGCTCGTATAGCATAGCGATAATGAAGTCTATTTCTTCTCCTAGTACCTTGATTCTTCCATTTTATTTAAACTCTGTTGGAATGTTAAGAAGGAAAGTAAGAAAAGAAGCTTTAATTAATTTCCTCATTAAGTTACAGAATTTCAATTAGTTTCGTTAAAGAGCTCGAGGTAAGTAACTCCACTTCCTGTAAAAGATCTAACACAGATTTTCGTCTCCGTGCAACGTAAACGTATTAGCAGTAGTAAGTTATAATATGCTAATAGTAAAATCGTACTGAGATGTGACGAGAAAAAAGAAACAGCTTCTTAATTGTAACTTTTCTTCGTCAGCTATGCCCATTTCTTTTTCAGGTTTACCTTACCGCTCTCATCCTAATATCCATGAAAATACACAGAATCAAATCGTATACGTACCATACTGAGAACAAATCACCTTTTCATGAATCAGCATTGACAGAAGCAAGACAGTTTTAACTTTCACGAATATATTTATAGATATTGAGCTATTTATACAGTAACTGCTACCAGATTGTGGAAATAGGTATAAGGTGCATTTGAAAGACTGAAAAGTTAACTCATATGATATGGGACAATTCTATACAGATCTTGCATGGCTAATATGGGGTCTAGAAACTTTCTCGAATCATTTGTAAGTCATAAATTGTTGCGTCACAGTAGCCTGTGTTCTTGGACTGTACTGGAAATGCTTGAACTTTACTTGATGTTCAATTTTATGAATTAAAGAAAATCTGCAATGTCATATTTGGTGGCCTTATCATGGAGTTACGAATATTCTGGACCAGACGGAGAAAACACAAGTATAAGATGTTTTATACGAAAAATAGAGACAAATTTTCTGTCTAAAATATTTGGTAACTCGTTTTCAGAGATCTATGAGTCTCTGGAATGCTTCTATTAGAGTGTTGAACTAACACAACCATTTTTACAGTTACATCATAATATTTGTGGAATTATTTGTGTACAATATTCAAACATTGACAAGCAACAACTCGCTGAAAATAACAGTATTTAAAGGAAGTTTAGAAATATTAAAACCTAATTTCTCTCCTAAAAGTAATAACACTGAAATCACAATTAACGCTAGGTGCGTACTTACGCTCAATCACCGCCCATGAAGAAACGGATATATTTAATGTATCTTCTATTACACTCACCTGAAAAGAAGATGATATTATTATTATTATATGGTACTGGTAAAACTAAATTTTGGACAAATTGTTGTCTGTACATATGTTAATACATACTACATTCAAATGTGCTCACGTTTGGTACGACATAGTATCTTAGATAAATAATACATCACCACAAATCATGTCTTGTTGTGCCTTATTATGTTCCTAAAACTGACAAGAACTTCAAATTTTATCTGAATATATTTGAATGAACACCACCATAAAGTACACAAGGAATCTGAAAGAAAATTACTCCGATATAAAGAAAACAAGATCAGATAATTACAATTTGGATTGTTGCATAAAATCGGTTTAGACCGTAGAAAATTATTTACCCATTCGATTAAATATTATTTCTCAACATCAAAATAATCATTTACCATGATATTTGTTCTTTGTGTCCTAAGATATTTAGACACATGTTTTCGTCCAATATTGCCATTATTATCCAAACAGACCTTTGAGATAATTTGCTATAAGTATTCACACTGCATACGAGCATTATTTTAACGTCCCACTTCTTTGAAATGACACGGACAAATGCTTTTCATTCGAGTGCTACGATAGCTGCATAACGTTATATTTTCTTCGCGTCTTATCCCTTCTTCTTTACATCAGAGAAGCACTTTTAAAAAAATCTAATTTCTGGCTTGCCTACGCACTGTTACGATTGATGTATAATGTTGCATTTTTTTTTGTCTTTTTCATTCATTTCTAGATTAGAGAAGCACAAACTTTTTTTAAAAAAATTTCTAATTTCTCGCTTTTCCACGCACAAAGGTTTATAAACATCACCTACGACCACACGGAATAAATTTCTGCTTATTCTTTACATGGCATGGCATCTGGCATATTAAAATTCAAACGAGATAGAAATTCCAACTACGCACGAGTGTTTTTTTATATACAATTAGCGAACCCTGAAAGATGAGAAGTCATTCGATTGGATTTTTCATCCACAAGAGTGTTAGCTCATTCATATCAGCGTCATGGTTACTTTCTACTCTTTCTCTCTCTCACTTTCTCTGCCATCGTTACAATCGAAAAATACCAACCATGGCGCTCTGTATTGATTAGATTTAACGCAGACAGCATGAAATTCGAACAACGTAACTTTGTACTGAAAATCTGTAACTTAATTGCAACCTAATAACTAGAACTTGAGAGTGGATTCCTCATATTCAAACAGACCTCGGTAATTAACGTAGGAAATGAAACACGCACTCGTCAAAGTCTATCATCGAGGACACAACATTATTAAAGAGATTATTACTGTGTCTTGCTTTTATACTGTATATGATTATGATGAATAATGTTCTGCCTTGAGAGAGGTCTGTGACCCGATGGCCCCATGGTTTGCCACTGTCTTCCATCAGATGGAAATGGCGTCCAAAGAATGATTTAATGTGGATTCAGTACGACTACATTCAATATGTCCACACCAGGAATCCAACACGTGACTCTTAGATTACAAGGATACGAATCAAACCACATATACTAATCGTTTTGGTCAACTGAGTTGAACTTCAAGTCTCGATATATTTTGCGACTCGAAAACATTCTGTATTAGGTATATACGAAATATGTAGCCGTCATATCTTCCACCTTTTGAGAGTGTTTGAACCTTTTTCGAGTTTTATATAGAAGAAGACGTTCGAACACTACGCCAGTCAATATAATAAACCCCCAAGTGTTATGGATCACCGGTTGTGTGCTCCCCTCGTCATTTCGAGGGGCCCATGACCTAGCATTCCCTTTACGGTTTTCCGTAGCTTCTCTCAGGCAACATAAGAGGAAATACCGGGACTGAACCTGGAAATAAGGCCAAGATCGACATCTCTTCCGTTTCTTCTCCCATAAAAAGTGTAAAGTGTATGGTTGACAGTTTGTAGCCTTAACATGCTGCAAAATCCATATGTTCCAATAACGTTTGAAAATGTTGAACTGTGCAATTGTTGAATTCATAAACAATAGCTGTTCATAAATCTACAGGGTAGTTTAAAATCATTATGTAAATTGCCAAGTAATTCCGTCACGGCGAAAAAAAAAAAAACAGTTGACAGCTTTGTGATTTCGAACACCAACACGTTTTCCATCATTATTTGTCGAGAAATTACGGCATTTGTGACGATGTTTTCATATATTTGGGTGCCTCTAGCTCCGAAACAATTTATGTTTCAACATTTCTTCCAATGGACTTTTTTTTCTTGTTCCGCTCTTAGTTATTCCCAATTTAATTTGTGACCACCACTTTTTTAATAACACTGCAAAACCAAGATGGCCGAAAGCTTGGTTAAAATGGACGAAGAAACTCATTTGTCAACTTAACTCCAAATGTAGATTATATTATCCCTAACAGACAACTGACAGAAAAGCTCTACTGCAGTCTCTCTCTCTCTTTTCTCTCTCTCTCTCTCTCTCTCTCTCTCTCTCTCTCTCTCTCTCTCTGTGTGTGTGTATGTGTGCGCGTGTGTATATCTGCGGCGTTAATAAAGGATGGTGGTGAGATTCTAAGTTGGCAGAATCCTTGAATTTAAAACATTCCGTTGTCATAACAACGCCCGTCACTCTTTCTTAGTTGGACGGTTTGTTGGCAACCTACGTGAGCGACAAAAATACTTTGACGGATGCTTCTGGAAGCGGGTTTTCTACTATTTCTACTCCTTTCAGAAGTGCCGTCACAAATACGCTATTATGGATGGATTCCTCCGCCTACATTCAGTGTCCATGGATTAACTACATTTTCCGCAGCTTCTTTGAATGCTACAAAAACAAACACTGAAACTGTTTTATTCCTACCATTTACATCTATCTCAAGTGTTGCAAAGGGAAAATCTTACACTGAAAGGGTTTGTATTATTTCCTTTATAGCCTGAATTACTGCTTATTTAAGAAGCAAATCTGCAAGAAGATATTATGACCTGGGAATCGCTGAATCGCAATCGCCAGGTTCTCTCTACAAACGCTTATTCTCGCTACTTTTTAAGTATAATTTCTTACTATATTACTTCTACGAAGGCTAAGAAGGGAAAAAATCAACATAGCTACAGCTACTGTTATGTAATTTTACTCCGTAAACTACCAACATTTATGAAAGGAAGTTCTCAACTAACGAACATTAGATTTTTTAGCTAATCTAACTTACTTGGAGTCCACACGAATATAAAGGGTATACTGAAAAGGTTGATCGATTGTATATACATGTGCTTATTTCGTTAATTAACATGATTATAATTCGCATAATCGAAAATTATAGTTGATAAAATAATAAGACACACAATGCAAAAAGTGGCTACATGTAGCTGAAGCTGTACTTAAGGTATCCAAATTAGCAACAAAGTGGTATTGTTGGACAAACGTAGCTGTAAAAGTGACTGAATGGGTATTTCCCATCACAAGGCTTAATAAATATGTTTGGAGAAAAATGGTAAAATCGAGCTGCAAAGCGGTTAAAATGGCATCACTAGCTTTAGTGATAGAACATCTTCGCAATCTCACTTTTGGGAAAACAAGATGGAAGGACGCGAGACCTCCATGAAAGTTAAAACAATGCGTAGAGCTATACGTGCAATTTTAGTATTAGCAAAATATCAGGTTCTAGTTGAAAGCATTATTGTACCTGGTTATTCGGAAATAAATAGCTGTGTAGTACTGAGTTCTGGAATGGAGCAAATATACTTACTTCATTCAAAATAATCTACGTCTGCAGTGACACATCTCTGTCAATGATTCCAGATCCTGAAAAAAGGTGGCCCCGGTGAGGAAATCAAGTCCCGGACGGCACTTTCTGCACTTAGCCCTGTTTTTGAACAATCTTTCACGAAGTGCCTTAGATGTATATACATATGATAGTGTGCGGCACGTCGCACAAGTTGTGTTTGGCAGTTATTGTCACGTGGGGTTTATCGTTGTTTGCTTAGAGCAGAAGACCCTTCCTACTGACCAACAACGGATGCTTTTGTACAATTACCCGATAATAGCTGTTTCCCACGCTATCAACAAAACCTATCGTGGTGTTAACTTTGGTATGGAAAGTGTTTGGGGACTTCACCAACATCTAACTACGCTTACAATGCCTTTAAAGCGTTGTCAGCGTTCCTTGTCCTCCATCCTCATCTTGGAGATTCTAGTCCCCGGTATGAATGGTTTATATTCAGCATGTCCAAACCTTTTTTTTTTCTTTTGCCGCCGTATGCCTCAGTTTGAACTGGGATATGTATTTTACGCATATGAAAGTTACTATAGCATCGTATATTAAAAAAAAAAAAGGATCATTTATAAATATTGATATTAAATTACATGACATGCAAGTTACTTTTGTTAGCATTTACGAATAGAATAGCTACTATTAAAGAAAAGTGGTCAGACATAGCTACTGAATGCCTAATTTGGCATCAATGATCACAAATAAAGCTTAATAATACCATTTGAAAAAAAAAAAACTTGCACGTATTGATGTGTAAACATAATAATATTTCATGGAACAAAAACAAGTAGTACATTGTTCATGAACATTTCCCTGATAGCACAGGAAGCTTGCTAGTTAACGGACGCCAAATTTGCTACAAACTTTGCATGTCAAACTTGCTATAAACCTTTCAGGACAAACTTGCTATAAACCTTTCAGGACAAACTTGCTTCAAACATTTTTTTTAAGCGTTTAGAGACGAACATCGGGTCTGTAGCGCGGAAAGATTTCAGTCTGCAGTGCGATTCGAAGTCAAGACCTTCAGATTTAATTGTTGTCCGCCACTCTACCATTACTCCGCGGCTCCTTTTGCTGCACGAAGTACATTTTACTAGTCCTTTCATGTTACGATAACAGTTTCTGGAATAAAGGCATTTATGTAGACTCCAAACTGAAAAAAATCCATTGATTCCAAACTATTGACCCTGTGTTAGAGTAGAGCTATGAAGAAGGCTGATTCGTGATGTTTCAGAAGCAAGTCAAGAGTACTTTACTGTTCGAGTCGACTCAAACAAACTGGCTGCCAATTTCCCAGATAGTATGCTAGTTTAAGCCAAGTTTCTACTAGCCTTGATTTTTCCTTATAGTGATAAACTAGCATGACTTTTCCTGTCGAATTACTAACTGGGACGCCGGGTTAAAAAAATCTATTCTAACCAATGGTTGGTGATTTTTTTCTATACAATTTGAAAATCCGCATACTGTACTGTATGTTCAAAAAGAGAAAAAGTTACTATACAGTATTTAAAAAAAGTAAAGTACCATCTCGCTGGGAATCGAACCCGGGTCCCCGCAGTAGCTTTCCGTGATGTAAGCCACTACACTATAGTACCAGCTGCCAGCTGTCGCTTGTTAGTGTTCATTATGAAGGCACGCCTGCGAGCCGAAACACGCCTACCGTAAAAAACATTACTTTTTCACGGTATACTTTTTTTCCCGAATGAGTCGTCACAATTCAACTTGGGTAATTATTCTTTTCTATCATTATGCATAATACAAAGTCCAAAAAAGCAATACGTCCTCGACCCGAGAAGATACTGTAATTTATTCTTCACTTAGCGTACGTGTGTGTGTGTGTGTGAGAGAGAGAGAGAGAGATCCCACCTAATAAAAATAATCAATTTATACGTTGACGGTCTACAATATGTGACAGTCAAACTTGCAGCAAACTTTGATGCGCTAAGTTTGTAATTTCAAATTTGCTACAACATTTAAACAAACTTTATGCGATAAGTTTAGCGCTGCAAGGGAAACACAAGGCTAGTACAAATTTGGCGTAAACTTGGGTGTTATCTTGGTTGTTAACTAAACAAAAATGATGCAAATATATCAGGATTAGTGTGTAATGCGAATGATGGACATCCAAATAGTTTGCAAACCTACTTGGAATCACTTGCATGCAGAGGGATTTGAATAATCTTCGCTTATGGAACTAATAGCTAACAAATTGACTTGGTATTACTATTGTGCTCATCAAACTCCCTCACGCAAAATACAAGTTAGAAAATTGCTAAGCTTCAAGAACATTTTAACCTACATGGAATGATGGAATGTATATACGTACTGCGTACCTATCTTACTAAACTTCTGAATTACCAAACTGCAAACTTACATTTGGTGCTGGTAAGTTCTGTTGCAATATTGAATCTCAGAATAGTCAACAGCCCTTTCAACTAGCTTATTTTCCCGTTGCCATGTCCACTAATCTTGCTGCATTGCCAACTGCTGAGACCCAAGGGGTAATTGTATTATTTAATTCATCACCTTCCTTCTTTTTCTGCTTTGCGGTTCTGCTGCATTTTCGGGCCCAATTAGCAGAACAAGAGGGAAGGGAATGACACGAAGAAAAAATTAGCAGGCCTCCCGGGTTCCACTTCGACCGCTAATAAAAGGCATCATGACAGTAATTAGAAGCCAACAGATCCAATGAAACTTCCTTAGCGTGATGTATCGCCTTCGGGGAAAAGATGAAGAGACCCGAAATAAAGAGGGATGGAAAACGCTCGAAAGCACCAATTCGTGTAACTGAAAGGAAACGAATGAGTCACAGAGAGCGAGCGAGAGAGAAGGCAAAGGGATTCTATTGACAAACGAAAACTCTCTCTGGTACACAATACAACGAAACTCTTGTTTAGCCTGCAGACTGTCGTATGGCTGAACTTTTTTTTAGTACTTTTTCTCCTTGTCTACGTATCAGGTAGGAGGCTATAATAAAGTCTCATCGTTAATTGTTTCAAATTACCCAAGTTCCTGGTTTTGGAACTGCAACACTTTCTTGTCATTTCTTAGACAATTACGGTAGTTCAGCTGAACGACATAGGAGACATTCTTTCTTTCTGAAGGAAGAACTATTCTTTGAATACTAGTAGTCAAACTGCCTCGGTGTCGTTACGCCAAATAGAATTTATTAATTGGTGTATTCAAAGCGGTGAGCGCTCATTTGAATTTGTCCTTTGAATGCCACTGACTGTTTCCGGCACTTGATGATTAAGATAGTAAACACGGCGGAAGTCGTCATCACCTACGACGTTATACTGGCAGGCTCTGACGCTACTCACTGTAAATACAACGACGAAACCAAGATTTCCCAACTTGGCTTCGTGGTCGAATGGTCAAGACGTTCTCTTCTAGAGTAAAAGGTCCCGGGTTCAAATCCCCCTCGGGTCTACAATTTTTTTTCCAAATTATATTTTTATATGCTCATATTTATTATTAATTTGAATTTTGAATTTAAGACCTTTATGCATGCCAGGTTCAGGTCAGGATAAGGTGGCAAAGAGGATGCTGGAAGTTAGTCGACCAGGGCCTAGTTTGTAGGTACGATCCCGGCATTTATCTGGTATAACTGAGAAACCCTAGTCCGAATAGGCGGCCCATGGAATCGTTCCTAGAATCTTTGAATCCTTACGCCAACGCTTTACCAGCTGAGCTAGGCCGCTCAGTATAACTAACTACTTATTCTTGTAAGCTGTAATAAAGATTTTAATGAGGGTCTATACATCGAAGTCTACAAGATCAAGATGACCCGTTAGTTTCTTATACAAGCACAATTATGGGCGTACTTAACAGAAAATACATTTAAACATAACGTTTCATCTTCGTGCGAGGGAAAGGAAAATGCTATCTAACATTAAGCATAACTTTGAATTGTAAATTACAAGGTATGTAAATGAAAATATCTACAAAATTTTGTAGTTTAATTAACTGGTATTCACAATACTTCAGCCTGCAACTAAGATAAGGGCACATGACTGAGCATTCTGATCAAATCTCCAACTTCTAATTGATCATGAAATTACGCACGTCGCTGTAACATTCTAGTAACAATTCGGCATGTTTTCAATGCATTTCTTTCGTTACTTCCACTGTTAGTTAGATTAGATTAGATTAGATTTTATTTCATTCTGTTGACCATAAGTATACAATTATGTACAATGGTATAGAACATGTCAGTAATTATAACAGAAAATTATACATAGATAAACGAAAAAATATAATAGAATAGTTTAAATACTTAATCACAGTACAAGAGTCAATTATAACTTCTGGCCCTTGGTCGAGTGTCCAAAGCCGCTACTACCACCAATAAATTACTGTGGAGACCGGGCACGATCAAATCACTCGGCCATACTGACTTAGTTTCCTTCTAGGGAATTCCTCACTAAGAAAATACCTAGACTAGATGGTTTAGCCGTTGCCTTGACTCCTTTCCCACTTAAAGTAGTGTTTACGGAGAAGTCATCATCTCTCACTCTCCTAGCTGGGTCGAACTTAGGCCGAAGATAAACACTACAACTCACAAACGTAAATAACATAAACAAAGTCTTTAAACATGCATTCACAGTTACTTTATACTTATAAAAATCCAAGTGTAGGGTTAGTCGTTACCGCTTCAATTTATATATCAACTGAAAGATTACGCTGAAAGTTATAAATTAAATTGACATAGGAGTAAAAATACATGACATAACATACCGTATAATCATGTGTATTAGTAAAAGAAGAAGACATCGAAATGAAGTGGTCAGATATCGAAGATACATTTTTACATCAGATTGTAGCAAATATCTACGACACCTGGATTGACATTCATTTGATTACATCCTTAGTAGCTAATGATTTCATTCTCTTGTTCACAGTGATTTATCGAGGAGTATCTCCTGAGCCACACTAGCCAAACGCTGGAGTGGTAACTGCTGACTAGGCCCTGGTCGACTGCCTTCCAACATCCTCTGCCCCACCCAATCCCAACCTGAGAAGACTATAAATAAAATTCAAATTCGAAGAGTTTCATGTGCGACGGTAGATGGATAAACGGTGTGAAATCGGCAAGAAACTACTGTTTTTCAATGTAAAGGAATTAGGAACAAACCTTCAGGAGAACGAGGCAAGGCCGAGTGTTTCAGTAGGTCAAAGCACGTATTTTTTTATAGGTTTGTATCAAATATAGACATTACTTCAAAAGCAAAACTGTATCAAGGAAAATTTGTGCCCTTTTACTTGCATTTGCCTAATACGAAGTTCACACATTACGACAATCATACCAGTTCCAACGTTGCTGCAACACGAAGAAAATGATTGTTCTGTTGCCCTTATGCAAAATTACGGGTCGATATATAGTTGTCCATATGGTTACTGGAAAGGACGAACACGAACATCTTAATGGAGCCCACAGATTAACGCTAATATCGAAATTACATACTATTTCCCCGGAGAACCTGACTCACAATGTTCATACGCTTTCCTCTTCTATATTATGTTTCATCTTATGAGATAGTGTTCATGTCAGATGTACAATTTAGATTTGCCACGAGCAGAGCATGGATTCTGGTCTCTGTCAGACATAATTAGGAGAAAGACAATTACCACGGGGATCTGGTGCTTGCTGCGACTAGGCAAACTTACTGTAAATAACATTTTCCCCCTCTGGAAAGTTGTTCATCTGGCTTTGCCAAAAGAGGGTTGGTTCTTCAAACCGTATCTACAAACTCCAACATTTCGTCTTCTTGAAGAGGGTTTTCCTACAACATAACAATTCCAGCAACTTCAGAGAACAAGAGGCTGTTAAGTTGTGACTGCAGAAGGGCCAAGGCAACAGTAGCATAGTAAGTCACTGAGAGGAAGTGGCCTTTTCCAACCATTATTTTCTTACTTCCCCCTATCCAAGAAAGAGGCTGAGTTTATTGCTTTCAAGTGTTCAAATCTGCCCTGAAGTGCAGTCTTAACAATGTTTTCAGCAGAAGTCAAGAAAAAAAAGCAACGTCTGTATTTGTGCATTGTTTTCTGTTAAATGTAGCAGTGTGGAGGAGAGGAGGGTACAGTGGCTAAAAATATAAATGAAAGTTTCACTCATCGTTAGGGCAGTCAACCCTCACAACAGAATTTTAATGATGACATACTGAGTACTAATTCGCTCAAAAACATGTTAAATTTAGGTAACAACAATGCATAGCTGAATATGTAATAATTGAAATGCGATATGTCAGAAATAATGACAACAACAATGTGTATACTATTGATATTTCTACCAGTTACGTGATAATGTTTTTACATAAGCATAGTGATGATTACGAAGGAAAAAATGCAATGAAATATCTGGTATTAGAAGTACATAATTAACTTATGAAACATACATTGGAATTCATTTTTTTTTTTTTTTTTTTAACTTTCCGTTTTCCTGTTCTCTTGAATCGGCAGAACGGCTTCCAGTTTGTTGAAATCGCCCTAATCGACATGATTATATACTACACTGATCTTTAAAATAATTGATGCAGTTTAGAAGTACCTTCTCAGTTTAGAAATACTGTCTACTATTCATTCTCAAATCGTCACATATATTTATTTATGTTCTGACTTTTCCAGGGTTTATTGTCGTTATCACCCTTTCATAAGTTCATTCCTTTCAATCAGTCCCTGTCTTGCACTTCCCTTATTGTCTTAGCGTATGGTATTCGTATTCCTTCCTTATAGAGTAGGCAAATGAAACAAACAAAAAAAAAATAAAAAAATGGACGACACAAAATTTGGTACAGATCGAGGAAAAGTAACCTGTACAACATATTACAAGTCCCCAGAAAACGAAGTGGAGCAACGTCCGTCATATTGGTAAAATGGCCGCCACGGGCTTTAAAAAATATGTTTTCGTGGATAATTGCTGAACGTTAGATTAAAAAAAAAACATCTTCAACAACAGCAAAAAAAAAAAAAAAAAAGATCAAAATCAAATTTTGATAAGGTTTTCCTTTTAGAGTGAACAGAGAATCGGTTCCATTTGCATTCATCATCTTCCTCTTTCTTTTCAAACAAACTTACAATTATAGCCTTCAAAACAGGGCTGTGGAGTCGGAATCGGAAGCAATTTCTGAGTTAGAGTGCTAAGTGGAAATTATAAAGCATTAAAAATTAAAATTTTCCATATGAAGATGCTATTGTAAGTGGGAGTTAGAGGAAGTGGGGCCTTGGAATCTGAGATAATCGTTGGTTAAAGCCACATGCATCCAATTATTAAGGAGACCTCTAACAATGCAGTTGTATCCTTGTAGCACTTAGTTGTTGTCTTATTGTGGACAATATAAACTATATATTTTCAAATACTGTTAGCTGCTATTTACATCGATCGATCCATGAATCGAATCTTGCTGAACAACGATCAAAGTGCTCAAGGTAAAGATGCACTCCTTGAAGTAGCAATTCGCATGAAAGGCTTGCGGGCACCACCTGACACTCATGAACTGCAGGGTGAAGAACGCAGAAACATTGATAATCCGGAACCATCCTCTTCAAATGATGAATTAGATTTTGAAGAATACTGTACTTGGACAAAATGGAACATTCAAGAGCAACGTCGCTTCAAGTTAACGAACAACCAGTAGATATCAAAATTAAGACGTTTCAGCAAGGCAAGAAGTAGAGCAGTTTGATCGCTCATCGAAGCTTTCTATAGATAAAGTAATCCCTGCTTATCCAGATGTTAGTTATTAGAGATGTAGCTAGGATTGTATCTGCAATGCCGCCCACCCAAGTCAGTGTTGAAAGACTGTTTTCTGCATTGAAAATAAATAAATCTGATTTAAGAACATCGATGAAGGAGGATTTGGTAGAAGCAATTCTGTTTTTAAGAACAAGTTACTTTTAGAAAGGAGAAAATTATGACTCACACCATTTTAATAGATTATGGCTTTTGTATATTTTTAGTTATATATTTTGATTTTCGTTTTTTAATATTCTAAGTTTTGTTCCGTGTTTAGTGTTACTAGAGGCTTGCAAATTCCTTTCATAACGATAAGTGAAACCTTTAAACAGAGCAGCGAACTAAGGGACGTCTTGTTGAATCTGCATTCTACGAACAAGAAATAAATAATAAACAATTGTTAAAAACGAACAGTCGCTGTTTTCAAAAACTCCTAGTCAGTAGTTATAGTGACCAGAATTGGGAAGACAGTGTTCAGAATAACATGAAGAGGGATTTTTGCCTTGGTTCTGCTTTAGCAAACGAAGTCTTTATGCTACGTTCACACTTTTTGGCTTTGGATGCCGATTGCACTGTTGCAAGATTCTTGTGTGAGTCATCATCATGGATATCAGTAAGATTGCTACCATAACGTACACCTTATATTTCTCTCTCTCTCTCTCTATGTATGGGGGTGTATATGTGTGTATTTAGCTGTTGTGTTACGTAATATACAGTGTGTACAATTTAAAAGAGGACTCATCATAGGAATTTATTCTCCTCCTATCCCCTACCTTCCCACTAGGCAATTTGTTCACGGAACAATACAGAAATCGGGCTATCACTACAAAATAAAACTACAAACAAAGTACACACTTAAGTACTGGTCAGTGTGCAGTCCTCTTTTAAACTGAACACGCTTTATTTTGATTGATACCATGTTTAGTAACCTCGTCCATTATCTTGTAAGTCAATATAAGGTTTCAAAAAAATAAGCTTAATATTTGCTCAGCATGGTGCTAAAATAGCCTGTGATTCGCGTTGACAGTGACTAAATGCCTTATATGTTGCGTGCTATTTTTTTCTAATTGCACATCAAGGGGTCGGAGTCGAAGTCGGTGGCATTATAAATTAAGGAGTCGGAATCGGAGTCGAAGCTTTAGTGTACCGACTCCGCAGCCCTGCTTCAAAATGTACAATTTCTGCGTAAACTACGTCCTTAGTAATTTCATTTTCTCTTCTTTAGTATCCTCAGCACTGCCTTTGTCTGCCTTACCGTCTCCAGCATTTCCCACTTTTTTGAATTCTCCTCCAAGTCTATATTACAAAGGCTGGAGGAGGTCTTTCATCACTACTCACATGTACTCCTCACAAAACATTGGAATTTCACTGAAAAGATGTTTCTTTTTCGCCAATATTTCTTGCGTTAATGCCATTCCTCCCCCACTTTATATCCCAATTTGCAATACTTTGCAAATATTTTACCCTGCGTACTTGTTTTACTGTTTCGATGTGTCCTCGTAACGAAGGGGTCCCCTGGTTTAATTTCCAGTGAGGATTCATTGAACGTTGTGGTTCGAAATCCACTTTAAACTGTAGGTCCCGCCGTACGGCATTATCTCCCGACAATGTCATATATCTTCTTTATTAATCTTTTCGTACATTTGTGGTTTAAAGACGTTATATATTAGAATCGTCACATGGAATCTAATCACAATAATAAATCAAGTAATTACAATAAATAAATCTAGATAAAAACACATTGCGCAGCTTAAAAATTAAAACAAGGTTATACGAAATCATCTTCTTTATTAATTGAATAATAGGTTAATGTTTCGATTTAACTTTTGAAATATTATCAGTAGATTTTAACCACTAAAGTAGCTTATTACATAACCTTGTATAGTGACAATATACGCTGTTTTCTACATCCGCAGCACCCTTTTTTGCAAGCGAAGATCTTTTATACTAGCAGGAGATGTTCCTAAAACAAATTATCCGAAGTTTAAAACAGTAAAATTTGGCATAGTATAGTAACAATAGGGTTTCATTGGATGCTAAGCCTTTAAGTCTATACAAAACAAAGCACATACTACGCAATTTCTGATTGACTTCAGTAATGTGCATTTCCCATTTCAAATTTTCATTTAAGGATATACCTAGAAATTTTGTGCCATTACAGTAGCGTAAAATTATGGAATCAAATGTCATAATCGGTAAGACACATGGCTTTTGACGAATGTAAAGATGTTCCATCTTCTTTGTCTCTTAACGAAGAGCAATATAAACAGCAAAGCTACTAAATTTCACTTTTATCCTTCCATAACTTGTCTTCCAGTTTAAACATTATATTACTTGTTGCTAAAGATCTGGAACTGTTCATATAAGGTAGACACATTTTTGTCTAGTAGATACATATCAATTAGCATTTCCTCGGCATCTTCTATCCTTACAAAAAAAAAAGTTAAAGGTGACTTGGAACGAATAAACTACTTTTACCGGCACTTTCTTACAGATTAAAATTTTCTTTGAATGCTGCAACATGCGCTTCTTTCCTCGAAAGAGTTTTGAGTCCGTATAATTTACATGCAGATGTCGAGTGCACGGAAATTCCATGCTTCTCCTACTCTCTCGTTTCCCCTCTACCCTTATGTACTCATTGAAAACTCTTCCCTCTCGGTTGATATTAATTCTCAACTTTGTGAAGAGGGAAAGGTGTAGAAACGTAGCTTAGTTATGATAGCGGAAGTGATCCGTCATTGTAGTTAGTATGCGCCTCGGTAAGCAAGCGAGTGTGCTTTGCCTCTGTGAGAGATATACCTCTAGTGCCATCTTTCTTTCTCTCCAAAGTCACGCACTCCATGCTTCTGTCACTTTCGTGTGTACTAGATGTAGATACGGGTAGGGATGCTGAGAGACGCAAGGGTTCCACTTTCCCAGCCCGTACTTACTTTGTTAGCCACCCCAGACACGCAACACAATATACCCCAATGGCATGTAACTGTCATCCAATGAGTTTTAATAACAAGACACTTCAATGTTTTCTTAGTAATTAAAGAAACTAGAAAAGAAAAGGAAGAATCTAACAATGAAGTAATTGGCATCTTAGCTCTAGAGACGCTTATCATCAGTATACGACTAGCGGGGGATATACACTGATCCAATGACAACTGAGAAAACTTTAATACATAGTAAGTTACCAACTCTTCAGATAAGAGGCGTTGAACAAATATTTCAGAATATTTCTAGTGAACGAAGATGCAGTTTGAACCATCTTCGTGATAGTATCAGATCGACTTGTATCACAGAACAGTTTGACGCTAGTCTGTCGTTTGAAATCAGAGACCTCAGTTCGAGGCCAGAACAGACACTTGAGGAACGACATGCGGCTGGACCGCTGTCTATCCAGGCTGTAGTTAATTAGAAGCTGAGTGGCGCCAAGGGGAGAATTCCAGTGGCGTAAGAAAATATAAGGAAAGAGGGATAAGCGAAAATTTCTAATGAAAACGGGTAACTTTTCACTTAATTGGAACCTTCACTGGAAACAGAACAACAATTAAAAGCAACATTTCTTGTTTTCTCCTCCGCTTTGGCAGCTACGAAAGTTAATTTTGATTGAGGAAATATTACATCAGCAATTTCGTCATCTCTAATAAATCTGAAACTATTACATGTAGAACATTAAAAAACATATACAGAATTAAATCTATTTCTGAAAAACTCTTGTCTCCCTTCCACTAATTTAAAAGTCCTGGTCAAAACTCAAATTCTCTAAGTAAAAGAAACTGTCACGGTTCGAAATGGACCAGAGCAGACCGGAACGCCATTCCGGCTCGTGAACAACTATAACCTTCTTGTTCCATCTCGTCAACACGGTAATCATAGGCAGAAAAGGATAACAGCATGTTAACGATGATAACGCGTTCCGTTTGGTGAAAATTTCCATTTCGAGCCCTGGAAATGGTTGTACCTAGTAACATTTCCTTTCGCCTTGATACAACAACTGAATAAAATCGGAATTGTGTTGTACAGTGTACCTGGAATCCGTAAACAGAACATAATAATAGCCACACGTAAGTAAAAATATCACGTTCATACTTTTGGTTAAGCTCATTCAACTTTGCAATCGATTAGTACTAGGGTGGAGTTGCCTACTGCTGCATACATGAATCTGTAGCTCCAGTTAGGTGTTTCATTTAAAGAGATAGAACAGTATGTCACAGCATGAAAAATTTTGCATTTTTTTGTTTGTTTGTTTGTTCAAAACTGGTTTGTAGCACTTCGTATTTGAACATATTTAATTAAAATTTTTCACTCGACATTATTTTTCTATTTTCAATTTGCTGACCCTAAGTCTTAAGGTGCGTTTTGCTCGGAGCGTTTGCGTCTAGGAGATGTTCCAGTCGAAGTGTCCCGGAGAAGTGGTATCGTTATAAATGACATTGAGTAAAATGAACATAAAAAGAAAACGATTGATGAAATACCCTCTGCATAAGGAGGTGGAAGGCGATGAAATGTTATTCAAAGTGTAGGACAAAATGTGTGAAAATAATCGCATATTTAGAGGGAGGAATGAAGAGGGTTTATACCATCTCCATGATGATCATCAAAAGTTTGCCGAATTTTTACATGGTTTGTCCACTTTCTCGGCAATTTCCGCCCAAACGTTGTCTTTCAGTCGTTGGTCCTTGTATTGGGGATGTGAGAGCTGGTACAATGAGAGATGATTTGAAACTTCCTCGACGAGCATCTCATCCTGTTCTGAAAATTTCACAGATATGATGTTGTCACTCAAGCCAACCTGACGAATCGTGAACGACTGCGATTATATCCACCCTGGAATCGTACGACTCTTCAGAACCAACGATTGATCATCAGTGGTTCGGAGCTAAACAGCCCCATTTGAAAACAAAGGAACTAGTGCTCAATCGTGCACGATGAACGAGCCGAGAAAAACGCACCTTTAATATTAACTACTAACAAGACAATTCTTACATGAAAGAAGTTAAAATATCATAAAGGTCAACACAGGATTTCACGTTCAACCTATATTGCATTTCAGGGCTGTACATGCTGTGAGATTTCCCTAATAAATTGGTTCACTTGCGCATATTCTTGCACCAAAAGATATTATGAAGGAACCAGTGGTTATATACTGTAAGTACGATTTCAGTCAGGCACATATTTTGGGGGTGGGTTCGGACTCCCCCAAAACTCAGGAACTTATGGAAAAATAGTATAACTTCAGGTGTAATTATACATATTTAATATACATTTGATGCCCAGACACACCTTGGACTTTCCCGGAAGCCCTTGGACCCCTTCCAAAACCAAGTTCTGGATACGTGCCTGATTCCAGCATTTGCATAATATAGTATTCATTGTTACAATACGTACAGTACAGTAATGGTGGCCAGATACGATGCGTACTGTACCATATCTGGTAAACGACTAACATGGATGTTAGCTTCTTTTTCTTCCGTTTTGTAGACCTCGCATAAAATCATCTTAGTTATTGATTTTAGCAACTATTAACAATTATATGTCACAGAACAATTACTCTCGTTTCTTAAAATTACTTTGATTGTAATCCTTCTGAAGTTAGGTTGTATGTTTAATCAACAATGTAAAAGCTGTTGCTAAGAAATATTTCTTAACTTTTCATTTTTCGGAGCAAATTTTGTTCCGAATAGACGTCTTGATCTGTCAGCGAGATCCTCACTGACCTCCTTGATGTTCTGCTCCTTGTGGGAGAACACCATGAGACGTCAGGAGGTGCTCGTCCGACATTTCAAGATGTCTTTCCCCAATTCGGTGCAGCCGGCTGCACCAAACAGGTTGAAGATATTGCATTGGGAGTACAGCGGGAAGGGGATCACCGCCCCAGAAAATAAAACCTGCTGCGAAGATAAATCAAAATGAGATGTCTTCTCCCAATGCAATGTAGACCAGGGCGGTGAGGGCCTACTTAATTACAGTATACTATGACCTATCTGGAGAAAACACTAAACTATTAAGATCAGCTTGTGTTCTTCCATAGGTCATGGTCAAAAGCATCTATTAGGCCCGGCAAAATCCCAGTAGATGCCTTCGAAAACAGCTACGGAATAACCTCATCATTTTCCTCTCTCTCTCTCTCTTTCTGTGTGTGTGTGTGAATGTGTTGTGTACACGCTTGTACAATTTAACCCTGATAAACTTCTCACTTATTTCTGCATCGATCATTCAAACTTCAACACAGAGTGTCAAAAGTGACAGATTTACTACGTTCTTCGTAGCTCGATTAGAGCAAAAGGCAACATAAATTCATTTGCCCACGCTTTCGACAGCCTGTTGCTCCGAAACGCGGAGGAATTCCAACCACGGTGACTAAGACTTCTAACATGTTATGATGTACTATTATCCGTTGAAGTTTGTTGGTGCATTACGTTACCACCCTGTATACAAGCTATGAAGTTTTAATTATAAAATTAGGCGGCTCATGCCTAATGAACTCTCGGTTCATGTAGAAAATAGTACAAATCAGAGTGGTAATGCTCAATTTTAGGTAAATGTGTACAGTGCAAAAACGCCATGAAGAAAGGTATTTCAAAAAGTTGGTTTCTGTGGACCTCCTAAGAACATACGTATACTTAAAATATATTGAGTGATGTACAATTTGAAATTGTGTATTCCGCGTGGAAACTACGAGTCTTTACTTTCTGTGGCGTAAGCAGTATACTAGTCACAACATAATAATATATTTCCTAGTATCATCTGGCGTAAGCTGCCAAATTTCTCCCCTTTCGCTGAATTTATTTTCAATCATGTTCAGGAATGGCATGCGACTGACGGGTCTCTCTCCCCATGTCTCCATTCGCCAATGTAAGCAATTCCAAATCAATGTTCCATGACCGGAAACAATTCGTCACTGAAGGCACTTTTCACCAAACTGGTTCGTAATAGTTATTACGTAGCTATACTAATGTATCAGGAACTTGGAGGATATAAATATATTTTTAAAATCGAATTAAATACTCTTTTATGTACTCTATTAGTAACCGAATTTAATGAAAATAAACCACACGTAATTGGCTTGGCTACATATAAATTCTTAAATTAAAGGACTATCTTATCTATCTTAACTTTGTTGGAAGTGAATGAACACAAAACCAAAACAACAGAAATTGTGGCGATATTAAGATAATACTGGAAACAGATGAAAATTTCAATATAATTCATTTTTATCTTGGTGTTCAATAGAACATGTGAATACAAAAGACACTGATTACATCTACTGGAAAACCAAGGAAGAAAGCCGGATTCACACTTGCTAGGCATTATATATACGCAATAACTATTCCAATAATAACTAGTACGACGACGTACACGTCCCAAAAAGCGCCCACCATACAACCATTTTCAATTCTCATAACCATTTAAATAAACTTCAAGAACATACATTACACGTTACTTATATATTTAACCACAAAAATATGAACAGGATATAGATAATGCAGATTTAACTTCACGGAAAACGAACAACTGAGGAGAGATTAGAATTTTTGAAAACTAAAAAAAATATATAATAAATTGTAGAGACGAAAAAGGAAACGGAAATTTGACTTGTTTAAATAAATCCTTCCACAATGTTCCCAATACGATGGTAATACTTGGATCTACGTCCTGGATGTAACAGTAACACACAACACAATAAGTAAAACAAGTAAGAAATTCACCATTACTGCAGATTGTGGTGGGAAACTTTTCAATATTCTCGTAGTTACATGTTATTGTAAGTAGCAATGTGAAAGCTCACTTTGAGGTCTCGCTCTTTAGCACAGTGCAGAATTCCGAACTAGAGAAATTTCGAAAACGAAAATGTCTAAAGTATGTAAGACGATACAAGAGTTGCCAGTCAGTTCGTTTCGTTAAGTATTATGTGAGGGCGTAACTTAATGTTCCCCAGCAGCCTTGATTTGTGTGCTTTCCTTCAAGCAATAACACAATAAATATCACATGCACACATCAGTTCTAACTTCGTTGTTCCATACATTAAGTCTTACTTAATATTAGTGCAAAAAGGAAATGCACATTTCAGTAATGTAAGATTAATTTTGAATAATTCATATTTGTAACCTTATTGCTATTAAACATCTTGTGAATTTGTCACCAATAAGTATGTCTAATGATTATCCGATTATTCAGTTTTCCCACGAACATCCTTGTAAGACTTCGTTGCAACAATGGCGGCGGAAGCATAGGGAGCACGAGCAATGCCCCTTCTAACCAGAATTCGTCTACCCCGTCTGGTCAGAGATTGCTCCTCCTGAAGCATGTTGAAGAGTCCAGAGAATACTCCGTCCGTGATAAGCCTTGCCAAGCCGCTCAGCAGTAAAATATTTATTTCACTACATGTTCTTTATTTTAAAATTTTGCATCTCTACATAAACAGTGTATCACGTGTGCGTCTAGTTTTCTAAAGGAACATGAAAATAAAATTGAAAAGTATTGGTCGTTGTCAAGTACAACTGCTCCTACCAAGATTTTGGAATTTAATTTTGTTTGAATGAATACTGAATCATGTGAAGAGGTTCGTAGACCAATCTACATGGCTTCTTTCCTGGTAGATAAATAATAACCAATCTGGTTAAGTTTTCAATCAGATATGAGACTTCTAGTAACGGGTGGATGCTACATATTTTGGTTTCACTAAAGATTTTGACAACATTGATGGTATTGTATTGCCTCTGCTCTCAAATTTTGCACTTGTACCTTCGTTTTTAAAGTTAATTGGTATCTGCCATTGTTCCTCGTCCCACTGAAGACTGAACTTAAAATAGAAGTTCTTAAAGAAGACATGCTTTCTTCAATTAAATGTAACCAAAACTCATAAGCAAAATGCATTCGAAAAAAAAAAAAAAAAAAACAGCATGCTTTTCTTCTTTTGGGTATATTGCACTCTTACATCACTCTGAATCTCTTATTCATTACGTTCACATTCACACATTTACACACCATCATCAACATACATGATCCATAAATGCAGAATGTGAGACATATATTATAGGTACTTGGTGAGTAATAGCGTGTCATTTTGATATTAAGAACACTGAAAGCGTCGAGCAGTGACTGTGGTTTGTGACTGATATTTGTTACACTTTTTATAAATCGGCTCACCTTTACATGGATTATGAGTTGCTACAAATATGGATAAATATCCAATTATCACGGACTGTATTACCACAACTGAAAAAGTAAAGGTAAAATAAGAACTATAAAAAAAAATCTACTATATGTTACTTACAGTTTTCTACTAGTCTACACATGCACATTCCGGAGCGCTACCCAGCGAATAATACAATTTTACCCTCCCATAACTGATGCCACATTCCAAGACAGGCATCAGTGTCCATTTAAATATTAATCAATGAACTGATTGGGGGCAAGACTTTGAAAGTTTATATTGATGGCCTTTACGACATCCTAAGACTGTTTACAGTCCGTCAACTCATACCTCTTTAAATTTTTACTTCGTCCGTGGGCTCATGAACAGGGCCAGAATTACCACTAGGCCCGGGACAAGGGCACATGTTGGACGAAAATAGCAAGATGAAAGAACGTTGTAGAAGTTTAATAATAATAAAGATATAAACTTGGTTTCCCAAAAGGAATAAAAAAAATATTTCCTTCCCAAAGAACCTCGTATCCAATTCTGTCCTTTTGTCCAAAATTGTGCATTTCATATTCAATCTATTAAATTAGAATTTCCATCAGGGGGAGGTTGGCGGAATCACTGATTACGTATATGCGAAGTATGAAGTAAAAACTACGCTCGGAAATGGGTGGGAGCGTAACTAAATTCTTTCCTAAATGATCTCTCCTCACCTAGCAAAACTGAAATAACGCGCCATTGGTTATAAATGTTACAGTTGCTCTACAATTTCAATTATGAGCAAGTACCCGATATCTGTTCAGTTTATTCATCCTAATTAACCTGTATTTTGCAAAGCATGTACACGTGTTTCTGATTACTAATTTGTACGCGTTTAGGTTTCCATCGGGAAAGTTGTTTTATTGAATTTAGGCTGCTTAAAACTTCATTTAATTCTGTATTATTTGACAGTAACCAATTATATATTTGGTGCACAATAGATGGCAGAGAAAATAATTGAACTTTTTGAGGTGAAAGAATTTTCTGAGTTATGGTTATTTTTGAAGAATTTTACATTGTTTTCATATAGTTTTATTATTTACAACTAACTGCATTTGTATATATTGTTTTGAAAGCGTATTTTATGTTCAAACCATAGTAAAATAAACTATTTCATGCATGAATATTAAAAGTTTGACCGAGTACATGACTGACCAATCCCGAATGACAAATTGCATACAATACAAAAGGGTAATTGGGATAAAAGAAAGTCGCCTCCCCGCCAAGACATTCTATTTATTTATGTTAAGGCTTAATTTATGTTAAAAACATTGCATTTGGGGAATAAAATAGCAGTAGATATCTATATGTTCTTCGTTGATATTATTTACCTTTGTTACAAAATGTTTGTTTCTTATTACTTCAAGGAGTTTCTGTACCAAATACTCCCTCCCTCGACATGAGCCAGCCTTCCTTGGCACAAAACTGCGATATCTCTGAAGTTTTTTCAGTCATGCGCATGCGCAGAAGCAATTTTTTAGACATTTGGGCGAGCCATATTCTAGCTGGCTCCAACGAAATTCAAAGAGTTACGTATTGTCGAGTGAAACGTCACAGATTTCAATGGAGCAGGTTACAAATATAGCGAAGAACTGTGAGATAATGAAATAAACAAACTTTTCTCCTTTATTCATTGATAGTGCCATGGCACACTGGCTCCTCCTCACTGTCCGCGCCTGATAATACATAAGAAAGTATTATGAACAGTTAACAATCGCACAGCGCTATCATTAACTCTAGCACTGTACTGAGTCATAACCATGGTTCGAAATGGACCGGAATGGCCTTCTTGTTAGTGAATATTTGGTTCCTTCGTGTTCTGTCTCGTCACTGTAGTCATGATAGACGGAAAAGGTAATTGTATGTTAACGAAGGTAAAGAGTTCTGTTTCGTGAAATTTCTCTTTGGAGCCCTGGCCATAACACATTTCTTAATTTATTTAATTTACAATGTGTGGGCTGGACAAGCAAATATCCCACAGCACGGATAATGTTTTTCGATGAGTACTCCTTCGTTAAAAGGGTACGGAAGATACCGTTCAGGTAAGTATATGTCGTCACTTGCCTGGTAAAATTAATAGAAATCCCCGGCAGAAATGACCAGCAACAGGTCTCAAAATTGCATTGCTTCACAGTAGCTGATAATCCACAGACCATTCTCTTGCATAAGGACGAAGCGAAATATTTTCATTATATCTTAATAGTACCTTAAAAACCATAGTAAAACTATCTGTATTTTATTAGAAAATTTAGCAATAGCTAATAGACAGATGAAGGTATTGCTTTTCCCTTATTTGTGTAAGTAGCTGAAGTTACCTTCGGCACAATTCATTTTATTCAGTACAAAAAATAGCCAAATTTCTCGTAGTTGTTTGACACCATTTGTCGTTTGCAGAGACTCCAAAATTGAAACATCAATGCGTACACCAATAGCGCTGTCACAGCACCTGCACGCAAACTTATCTTCATTATTTCCCCCTTTTTCTTCTTCAGTTTTATCTGAACCAACCACATGAGGCACGCTTCAAACTATATTCAACAAATGACTTCTACCTGCGTGTAGAAATTGGGCGGAGGTAAAAGTTGGATGACGTAGGAGAGCGTGGGCGAAATGTATAATTTGTAGAAGATTCAATGTTGCTGGTTGACCAAACTCGTGGTTTGCAACACACAACACTTCGCGTGAGATGAGATCCTGCAACAACTTCGTTGCTTGCGTGTGTAGCAGTCGGCTTTCAAACGCAATAACTCTTCTTACTTGTAGCAAATGTTGGTGATTAATATTTATATTTCGTTTTCATTTCTTCTTGTGCATATTCAAATAAATGACATTTGCACAGTTACTACATGTTTACAAGAATTTAATCTTCCAAACACTTTTAATTTGCTAATAATTAACAAGTTTATTTGTCTGAACGGTAAGTTAATTCTTAACGGCATTTTTAAGTGAAACGAATATTTGAAAAATTAAATAAATAGATGATACGATAAATTAAACATAAACACAAATGCTTTTGAAGTTACTATTAAACTTATTCCGTACCGATAGTAACTGCAAACATCAGTACAGATAATTTCTGTAAATGCTATGCCAATATATTGTAGTTTCAGTAATACTACTATACAGTTGCTATACTGCATTACAGTTTGTGATATATTGAGTGCCATTAAAGGAAGCAGTGCCATTAAAGGAACGAAAGTCTATACGTTGGCTGTCACTTTATTCAGCAGTGTATGCTGTGGATAGATGTTGGGAAGCACTAGTAAGCAAGCTTCAACAAGAACAATCATCCAAAAATCCAGTTGTAACAGCACTTTACAATGAGTTAAGACCATTTCGCTGCTATACTTTTGGATGTTCCCCCATGATTTGAAAAGTTGTGTAAGAATTTCCAGAAAGACGAGATTGATTTATCAATGATACAACCTTTGATGAATGCCACTAAACAAAGTGTTCTTCAACTGAAGAGCATTCAGGGACTCAGTGTAGGAGAATTTCTGGATGAAATAGAGTTATGTTGTTCCTGACGATCAGGATGTGAAATACAAGGACATATAGCTTTCGTTTTTCATCAGAAATCTATTGACGGCAAGAAGAAAATGCTAAGAACAGGTTCATTGGCAACCTAATTGAAAATTTGGAGGCGAGATTTTCAAATGATTCTCTACCCATTTTAAGCTCATTCAATGCCCTCTTTAATTCCAAGAAATATCCCACATCCATATACGAACTTACTGCTTATGGCAAATTCCCAGCTGGAGGTGATTGTTGACAGATTTGCATCTGTTGTAGATACGGAGAGAGTACATGCTGATTTTACAATGTTCAAGCGCACATTGAGTGGCTTGAAGGATCTGTCTCTCAAAGAATTGTGTTGCAAATTTATGGGAACACAATTCCCAAATTAAAGAGATCTTTCCTGATTATTCAGTTTCGACGTTATGTTTTCTGGTAGTATTCCTTGTGAAAGAGCATTCAGTAGTCAAAACAAAATTAAACGCAGTCAAAGAAGTTCACTGAATGACCAAGTTCGAACACACTTATGTTTCTAAGCAACAATGGACCACCTGTGGCTGAATTTCCATACTCGATAGCTGTATCAGATTTTGAGAAGATGAAGCACAGAGACGAAAGTAATTTTTGCAAATTCGTTTGTATGGAATATAGTGTAAATAGTAGTTATAAAGAAATGTGCTGTTACCATCATGTTGAGAAGAAAAATTGCCAGATTCTTGTTTGTATTGTGAAGAAGCGAAAGAGAAAACTGCCGAATAAGTGAAGAAAAACCTAGAATTTAATTAGAAATTGAAATATATTGATTTCCATCACTTAACTTCCTTTTAAATATAGATATTGTTGGTGCTATAGCTATAATTATTATTAGTTTATATACAGCTATTTTTTGTGAAATTTTGTAATTGACTCGCAAATTTTGTTCGTTGGCTCTCAAATTTCTGCACTGAGAGTCAAATTGACTTAAAAATCTGGGTCTAGTGCAAGCCCTATATATTAAAAATGTATCAAATACATGTTTTTCTGACTTGCATATTTTTACTTATTAATGGCTGAGCGACTGGACAAAGGATTTTGAAACTATTTAAAATATAGATGAGTAAGAGGAGAAGGAATTACGAAAACACATGAGAAAAATATTGACCCTGACCGGGAACAGAATCCCGGACCCCGTGAGTTGTAACCTGATACAATAGTCACTCTACCAACCGCCCACAAGTTTGCAGATTTTTCATGGTATTTACGGTAAGCGTCACTACAATGTTACCACAATATGATACAAACGTATGTCCACTGTAAAGACTAAAAGCTTTTCATCTGTTACAGAGATGCAATTCAGGTTGGCCTTTCCGATAGAGGTCTGCACGGGCTAGAATTTTTAGCCCGGGCTCGGCCCGGCTCGTGAATTTATGTGAGGGCCGGCGCGAGCCCGAAATATGTTCTGGCCTTTAGGTCCGAGCCCGTGTGATAATCAAATGAGCCCGAATTACACAAATTAATAATTAATGCAAAATTGTACTTTAGAGGTTTAATTTTGCTGTTTAAAAACTTACATGATTCAGAGAGAACAACGAAATAAAGGTTATTGTTTACACTTACTAACTATATGAATTCCCAAAAAATGCAATGTTAACTTATATAAATTCTCATGAAATGGAAATACGTGTATTCGCTCAGCTCAGACTCAGCCCTGGAGCTTAATCATTGTTTAGTAGTACATTGACAAACGATATAAATTTTTTTAAATATTTAAAACAAAATGTCCATTTGTGCAAATTCTTGTTCCGAATGCGTTTGTTGTTCTTTTAATTCAGTGTAAGAAACAGTACTTTCACAGACAAACTAAGCATGTTTGTTTGTTACTTTTAGTTTTTCTCTCCACTACACAGTTAGATTTTCTCTCCATTGCACAGTAATAGTCAGATTTTCAGTGTTGGCGTCTTCTATTTTACTGAAGTTACAAATTTAGATGTGCTTTAAAAGTTCTCCTGAAAGAATGGTCCGATATTTGTACAGTATGTTTACAAAGTTAGGCCCGAAAACGCTCGAGAAATGTTGTATATTTAAAATTTTACGGCCCGAATCCGAAGTGATCTGTGTTTTGTAGGCCCGAGCCAGTGCAGACCTATACTTTCTGATCGAAATTAAACTGAATGTATCCTCACCTTGCACATTTTTTTCTTCACCTTGCAAAATATTTTAAAAAAGAAAGTTCTGATGGTTAACTTGGACAAAATGTCTCCTCCGAACTTGTCCTACTGAGTATGTTGGACCAGAGTTTTGCGAATGCCGAGGGTACAGCGAAAGTGAACCCTTTCTGTGTGTGCTACCGGTATATAAAAATACTTTTGTACTGAAAGACTTCAAACGATATAGTGAACCAAAACAACTTTTACAATCGTGAAAAATACAAAGCAATGTTTTTACTACTCTAAGAAAAAAAAAACTTACAGCATGATCTGTTTCCGTATCTTCGTTCCCTTTATGAATATTCCGACATCACACAAAAAAAATACAATTAGTTCCACTTAAATTGAATCACGATTAAAAAAAAAAAAGACTCAAATAAAATTCTTGTTTCCAAGATTCCACAATGTCTTTGTTTTTCTAGAACGTTGTTTATAAATGACAAGGTTTATTCCGCCCTCACACTTGTCTTTCTCTGTAACGAAAGCCTTTCATTTTATTTTTCCTTCACCATTTGTGTTTGCCTTGATAAGTTTTCACCTTCTCTCGGAACGAAAGATGAAGATTGACCAGACATAATGAAATTGAAACATACGCATGACTGACAATCTTTTACTGTTTTGTCACGCTCTGTAGAATGCGTTCCCCTGCACGCACAATTTCATGCACAGCTAACAGCCCAACTCACAAACAATGCACGCTTCACTTATTTCTTTTGCCTCGTGAACAGCACCACGACTAGAACAAGATAAGAGAACGAGAGGCGCTGCAGCAGTGAAGTAATTTCTAACTTCCTCTCGTTTCTTCGAAGTTCATCTTCGCACCAGGGGACTTAGGTAGAAACCATTGAAGAGTATTTGTGTTGAATTCACAATCTAATGTGTTCGTAGTGGATGACACAACCGCTGTAGAATTGTCAGAATTACCTTGGTTTAGTTCTGGAAGACTACTTCTTTCCTAGCAGACTGGTAAAGCAAAATGGTTACTTAAACTGGTAACTAACGTAAAGTCCCAAATTACACTTGCCTGGGATCTTGAAGTTGCTCAAAACCACCGAAGACTAGCGCAATGATAGTATCATTTGTTAAGACAACTTGCACTGAAGCATTTAGTTTCAACGAATACGTTCAGCAGATGAGCTGTGACAGTACCTAACTGATACCATTTTATAAATAATGCATATGAAACAGAATTGACAATAAATGAGGAGGCTATCAACAGCAAAGCCTAAATCACTGAAGGGGAGACTTTGCTGTTGATACTGGGAACTGGGACCCATCTTTTCAGACAACGGGGAGTGTGCAATACCCGAGAAAAACAAGATGTATAAAACACGGGACTAAAAACAACTAGAGAAAACGAAGAAGGAATGCTAACCCAAATATCGGGTCTTTACAAACACACTTGTCACATGTCAATTTTTATAAAACATAAGTTATACAGCAATTTCGATTGCTCAGAAGTATATATTTCTTTTAACGTTTGTGAAGAAGGTAAGGGACAACTCTATTTAATCGCGAAGTTTCTTCTTTTATGTTTAATGGAAGTCTCAATCTTCAAATTACTCTTCTGTAAATTTAAAAAAGTAGACATGTGATAAGTGTGCTCTGAAGATGCAATATAAAAAATATGAGTCTCTTACCAATGAGCTAACGAACAAGCCCTGGAAAGACACTCCTTCCTGTCCCCACATTGACCAAACAATGTGACTCTTACAAAATCAGTACAGTAGTAGTACCGTAATATTCACCTTCCCTATGTTGTTATTAATTATAAATACTGGCATATTCATTCTGCTCAAGAGTCTTTTTCTCTCTCAAATAGTGCATTTCTATACATTGATAGAACTTACCCACATAGCAGAGTACGTCCCTGGGACGTCCCATTTAGATCCCATTACCGTCAGAATGGTCCTGCTCCCATAGCGATGTCCTAAGGACGTCCGTGGGATAACTCTGTGGGCAATACAAACAGTTCATTCCGTATGGAGGTCCCCTGGATGTCCCCCGGAAAGCCGTGCGGGATTACCTACCTGGAATTTCTATAAATTAAATCGAGCTTACTATTATTATTATTTAATTAATTATAGCTATACGAAGGATATGCCTTCGCATAGTTATACGAAGGATTAATTATAACTATACGTCCCATGGATGTAAACGGGACTTAAACAGGACGTCCTACGGACGTCCCGATATCCTGCCAGGAGATCCGTCAGATATCCCTGGGACGTCATTTTGCTATGTGGGTAAATACTTTCCATCTGGGACATCGCTTTTATGATTCTTAAGCTCAGCCGACTGTGATGACTTCATCATCATCCGTTTACGAACGAACCATTATCCTCGGTCTTTTAGGGTTAATCGCAGCTAATGTTCGAACAAGAAACTTTTCCTGACTCCAATTACTTACAGTCACCTTGAACGAGACGTAGAAGGAATGTGACTTACTCCATTTCATGGAATAGGAATCACCTTTCATTTGCATCTTACAGAGGTGAGATTATCAAGATTTAACTGTAACCAATGCGCTCACATTTTATTGGAATTCCCTTTACTGGCTCTGTGCAGAACGAAATCAGGTTGCATTTTAACTTCATGAGATTTATTCTTGCTGCCCATAGAGGGAATTCTGGTCAGGGTTACGAATACCCACTCCTACACGTGAAACTATTATTAATAATTACAATTTAGTTTGACTTTGCAGCTTTTCACTTCCGGAGAAGAAAGTAACTTTTATCAGATGGTAGGAATTATGCATTAAGCCATCTTCTTTTCCTTAATATGAACACGTAACAAACCATTTACTCGAAATGTTATGAGAAATGAAAACAACATTTCTCTTCTCTACTCTCAAATAGAATATACGAGGCGACAAACAATGGGTATGTGTACAGCAGTTTTTCTTGTGATGTATGGCAACACTAAACCCATCATGTCCAACACACTGGCAAAACCCTACTAGCGTAAAAAAAGAAGAAAAGAGAAATAATGGAGTTGTCAACCTCTAATGCACGTTAGTCCCAACCCTCCACCGGGACAACCACCATCTCAACATACACATACATACGCTTGCACGCACATACACAGAACCACATTTCCCACGCAGCTCTTTAGATAACAAACCCTTTCCGACACAAAACCTCACAAATTACCTGTTCTGTAACCTATGAATCATCACACTCCCTACTCGTAGGAAACATATTATTTCAGACATCATTGCACTATTGACAGTGATCTTTCCATTTGTTTATTCAGTTAGTCAATACTTCAATAGGAACAAGTTTATTGAGTCCAAATATGACAAATAGCAACGTCACTATAACGCTTGAGCTCTCTATTAACAACCATCAATCTATCACTTCTAGTCGCTCAGTTCCATTAATTTTATTCAATTTCAAATGCCTTCCCTCAATTCCGCAACACCTACGTTCTCTCCTACATTCTTACTATATTATCTCAACGTAATTTTCTTACTTCAGTAACGATAAAACATCAAAGTAAAACTGTTCTACTAGGCATTTTAAATGTTTAATAACAATGTCAATACTGCATCCGTTAATAATAAGGTCATAACTATCGCTCCGATATCACAATCCTCGCTACAAATACATAATTTCGTTTAGTTTATTTATCATCATCACCCATTCATACAAAGTAGGGGTAATTCCTTCCACATATCGAATTCGACATACATATTAATCTACTCACATACTTTATAATGACTATACTTTTTACAAGTTGTGTACCTAAACATTTCATTCTGTTACTTTCTACGTTCGAATATTAATTTACCCACAGTAATATACATCACATGTACTTGAATACTCTATTTAACTTTCAAATCAAGTTTCATGCGTTAAACTCTAACCTTTTTGCAAGCTGTTATGTTATAGTTTGTTGAATATTAATATATCCATGTTTCTATATCATGTCTCTCAGCCCTCTCTCCACTAAATTTCTATTATGGTCTGGTATCGCTAAGTTTGTTTTATTTTTTTTGTATTCTATGTATTGTTTCACTTTAGAAATGTTAGTAATTCGTACGCATACAAGCATGGCGGTAAACATAATTCCTTAAATAGTTTTCTTTTTTTCAATAACTCGCGTGGTCCAGCTATCTCGTCTAACTCCTGCTGATGAGCATACTAATTTATTTTGCACTTCTGTTGTTTTTGCCCAGAATATAATTTCATACCTCAAAAGTGACCCAGAAGAACTATAATAGAGTATTTTGGCTGTATTTACATCGTTTTATTCTAATTATGTTAATTACAAAATAATCTCTACAACGTGTACTAGAAGAGTTATGCGCTGAACCCATTTTATGTTATTAATCCCAAGATTTTACTAAGGGTAGTTGAATTTGTCTGTTTTCCAATTTACAAAAAGTAAATTGTTGGTATTCTAACGAGGTTTACTTTCATTTTATTGTACTCAATCCATTTCTTAAAATCTGTCATTGTAGTGTTTGAGTTGTGAAATAAAATTTGATCATCTTTGCCTGTAAGAAAAAGCACTGCGCCAAGAACCGACACTTGTGGCACTCCGCATGAGTTTTTTTTTTCCTCCGCAACAAGCTGAGAGCATCTATTTTTGTTTCTGCTATCACTATCTCAAGAAGCTGGCTTCTGTTTTCTAGGTACGCTGGAATCAGGTGAAACTACCGTATCTGTACATTTCCCCTGACAGAATCCGTGTTGAATTATTTATTAACTTAAATGTTTCGAGAAATCCTCGAAGTTGGTTTCTCACTGCTATTTCAAGTATTTCTTTAAAAAACATTGTGATAAGTATCATAGAGCTATAATTTTCTGGGTTAGTTGCTCTTTTTCTACTGGATGGGCATTACTTTATTTAATTTTAGCGCATTTGGCAATATATCTTGCACGAACTAAATATTTATGAGGAAAATCAATGTCATTATTACACTTTATACGGTCAATAATATTGTCACGACTTGAAACTAGTGCTATGTCTGAACGTGTAAGGTACCTGTAAGAATTAACTAATGCCTAAACACATACGCAAATTAGTTTTTCCACAGCAGAACACATTTCAAAAAGGTGATGTTTATGTCCCTGCATACACACGTTGGGCTGTTAACTGAACTTTGCTTTTACCAAAAATATACATCGTCTGCGCTCTTTTTGAACATCTAAATGTTCTCCAATTTTGTAAGAAGGGCCTTTCAATGTCATTCTTTAGCGAATAGTAATATTAGTGCAAAATTCGATTAAGTATTTGAATACTACTCGGGTTAAAATTTAAATATTGTTCAACTTAACTCGTTCGTTCTAGTGGCGAAGATTGCTTACTACGAACTGCAGTAAGCACTAGGGCGGTCGTGTAGAAATTTCATTTTCTTAGCCCTAACGAACAAATCTCAAGGCTAGGACACTAATTCCTCCATCGATTTCTCCAAAGCCGAAGATGTGCTCGCTGACGGACGTCACACATCACTCTTGAAAAACGTAGAGCGTAGGTGCCAAAGCTGTTTAAAAGCAAAAAGTCTGTACGAAAATAAGTTGCATAATGAGTCAGACCAATGCTCCAATTTTTCAAACAACTGACCATTCTTTACTGAAAGCTAAATATTCGGTTAACCTAGATATTATCTGAAAAGCCATTCAAATAATATTAACAACTCCAATAGTCAACTCCATACATAGAGGAAAGGTGGTATCTTGAGCCCCTGCGGGTAAATAGAGCCCCCGTAGTTTCCTTTATTAAAAAAAACAAACTATTTGTCTTTCTGTAGGAGCAACAGCTTTTCTACTACCAGGTACTACGTTAATTACCAATTTTCATGTTATGACGGGCTGGCGGGAGTGAGTGATTATAGCAGTCAGTTGCATGAACTTTTGTTTTTTTGTCGTTGTGAAAACTTTCTAAGGTATGTTTTTGCTTATTGTTACACAAGATAGTTTTATGTATGTAAGCGTTGCAATTAGGGCTTTGTCAAAATAAAGGTATAAAGAATATTTTCGTTTGCCTGTTTAAAAAAACAGGGTGTAAGATGTATATTGTTGATTTTTAATATGGCTAGGGTTCAAATATGAGGGGTCTATCGCAAACAGGGAGTAAAACCTAATAGAAATATCTAAAAAGAGACCTAAACTGTCGTGTAAGTGACCCAATTCGATTCTGGGGAATCTGCTTTACAACTTTCTTTCAGGGTTGGAAAACTGGATGAAGGCGACGCAGTGTGTTTATTTTGTGATGGGCATTTTTATGACGAGTCAAGGTTCATTTTTAATTGAATTTCAGACCCTAAGATGCCGTAGGTACCGAATTATACTTGAGAGCTCGTATTACCCACACCTAGTGTTCGATTTGTCGAGGGGGATGTCGGAGATTTCCCCTGGTGCGTGAGAATATTTCATCCCCGGTTGTTGATTCCGACTATCATCCCACCCAGGGATAACATCTTCGTATTTTTACTAAAATAGGTAGTATGTTGCAACTTACAGCATCCACTAATTTTGAGTTCCTCCCGCCTCGTAATTTATAACAAATAGAACACTGGCACAGCCTTCAAATTCTTTACAAAGTGCTAACATTTGGTAAACTAATTTATATTGTAATGAACGTTCTATTTATCGTTAAAAATACAGTGTAATAATACATAGTAAAAACATATCAGTGTACGTTTTACCAAAGTTTTACGTTGTAAATGCTATTTTTGTGTGAGTTACACTAGAAAAAGGAAATGGGGGTTCAAGATACCACCCGTTTCTATACATGCAATCTCGAATCATTACCAACCAAAAGAAGTTTGATGTGTTACATATCATTTTGTACAAAGAGGAATGAATCTACGCAATACAAAATTTTCACTGAAAGATACGCAAAGCAAAAACCGAAATCCAGATTCCGTGCCTATCTTCAGTTCGAATCAGCCTAACACCGACCACTGAAACTAAAGTTTTAACTTCGTTGCACGAGGTGCATGCCAGAATGGTATCTTGAATTAGTACTAAGTTCTCTCTCTCTCTCTCTCATTCTACAGACAGTGCAGTAGGTGAGTGACAAACTTCGATTGCTGTAAATCCCAAAAAAGTTTACTTAAAAAAAATAATATAACGGTATGAAGAAGCAATGTGCAAGTTAAAACGCAACACATCGCTTTATTCTCTTTGCTCGAGTTCCGTAAGTACGTGCTTTAGTATATACAGAGTAGCAGAAAACATAGATGGGAGTAATGGTTAACTGTAAAAGAACACAAAATGTAAATAAAGGGAGAATAAATTCTATTAGCACAAGAGAAAAAGATTAGGAAATAATTATCTCTGACTTTTTATTTCCATCTTCTTTGGCAGATAGTTTTGCATGTTCGGATGTTCGTGTTTCATTTTACAAAGGAAATGAATTTAATTTGTACAGAGTTGAATGCATCTTATGCGTAACCCAAGCGATCTCGCATGTGCGTGAGGAATGATCTGTCTGGTTGCTGACAGCGTGTTTCTACCTGACAGGTTTCATTATACAGATAAGTTCATAGCAATGGAAAGCACGACTTGGCTCTTCTGATTTGCACCTTCTTCTTTTACTGATACATATCTGAATCATCCCGGCGTAAAAATAAGGGTTTCACAAATATACATGAACATGTTTCATTTTTAAAAAATTCGGATTTACTATCTTATAATTATGAGATTCCGGGTCCGAATTTTCCATGACTTACTCTCCAGATAGCAAGGAAAAAACTGAGTCACACTATTAAGGAAGCGAAAGCAACCAAAACATATGGAACGATGTTGTTTTTAGACATGTCAACGTTTTAATCATTTAATACCAGCACAAAGTTTGCTTAAAAATTTGTGTTAATGTTTCTTGTTACTAGGGCCAAGCGTACAACAATCTTTCCATGTAATATTACCAGAAACTTCTTACAATACACTTTGATTGTGTTTCGCGCTGTCCCGACGTCTTACTGAGACCGACATCTTTTACGTCTTACAAAGCATGGTTCCAATCATAATCCTCTACCAAAAAACGACCATCATCGTACGTCCGTTGATACGGGGCGCCGTGACCACGGCCAATGACAAAACTAGCCTCCACATTCCTTTTTTTCGTCTCAAAGTGGCAAATATGATGTTATTATACAATACAAGATAGTTATAAGTTAAGAACTAGCGAACGAATATCTAAATTTTACTTCTGTGTTCCTTTGCGGATAATCTGAACTTAGCAATTCATTGTACCGCGCCTTGCAGTACTCTGCAGCTTTCCTTATTCTACAAATTAGAAAATGTATTTTATAATCTTGAAAATGTTGATAATTTTGGTTATAAAAATACTTGAATACCTCTTGTGTATCTTAATTGTTGTGATGTTGATATTATTTACTGTGTTATGTTCACTTTAATAGTTTGATTTCATATGATTTAGTTTGTTATAGTGTCATTTACTTTTCGCGTAAAAATTGTTATCGCAGTTGTATCTAAAACTTAAGTAAATAAATATGTAAATTTTTCACTAACTTCATTATGATAGTGATACAAAAAGTCCCAATAACGAGAACGTGCAACACGAACACGAAATGTAAGCAATTATAACCAGAAGATTACGTCGCGTCATAATGTTATCACTGCAGTGCCGATAACCAAGAGTTATAGCATCTTTGTAAGGGGGGGGGGGGGACACAGTAAACTTGCCCACTGCACTTACGTACACAAAAGAATGTAAAATGTAGAACAACTTTATAAAAACTTCTATGCTATCTGGGTAAGTTGCAACAAACTTGTCATGCTGCAGTGGAAACTTCATGCCCCTTTCGTGCAGCAATGTGTATCTTCAACTACGGCAAACATTGTTTTCCCACTGTAGAAAACTGCAACTGAACCTTGAAAAGGAGGGGAGGGTGGAACCGTACGACAGTCTATATACATAATTATCAAGTGCAAATAGAAGTTAATGCTGAGATAAAATCTAATGAATAAAGCTTCATGCAATGTCTTCTAACAGTCAGGTTGAATTTTTTTTTAACAAAATGTCAACCAGTAAAAAGAAATGCAAGAGGGGAAAAATTAAGTTCGATCAGTTAAATCATCACGTAATGCAAGACACACAAACACACTAGCATAAAGATACAAAAAAATATGCAGATATGTATGCAAAACAGAACTGCATGCAACGAAGCAGGAAAACGATTGGTATCACGCCAACGACGAACCTGCTTCCTTGACCACAAAGCTTCTCTTTTCATCTTCTTCCACCTTTGTCGTGATTCTCAGTCGTTTTATACAGCCATTCAAAAGATCTGTACACGGAAGTTTTCTGAATCAGTTTATGATTCCTTGGTATTCCTTCTTTTACGTATTTGTTTCCAGATTCATAGCAGCAATACAGATGAATTCTCGGGTCAACACTTTACTTCATGGAATTAGGCTTTTAATCATAGATATACACTGAGAACGTTACCCAACCCTCTCACTTTCCACTTGTCTCCTTTGGAATCAACATTTGTCTGCAGTAATTGATTCTGTTATTTAGGAAAACTCTCCGAACCATCTGCCGCCACGTTAACATGGTTTCTTATTATCTTGTACATGGGTAGTACTATAATTATATTGATTAATATATCTGTAACAAGTGTACATTTGACTCCGACAGTAGTAATCTACCCTCATAAAGGGAAAATAGTTACCGCTTTACATTCCTTACAATAAACTCGCCCTTGATGAATACTGGACGTACTTCAATGTGAAGCACGTAGAAAGACTTTTGAAAAATGGTCTGTATAGTACTCATCTGAGTATTTCATACAATCATTCATTAAATAATATACTACACTTGTTAATCCAGTCATTTCTTACAAGAGGCCAAGATACACAAGAGGCGTGCCGGAGTACTGACAATGTTAAGTGTTCAAGCCTTCCTACAGGCAATGAATGATGTGACCTGTCACCCTTTAGTACCGATGTTGTTATTAATAAATTATATAAAATGACATATAATAATTGCAATTTCAATTCTTTATTAATGTTACAAGTTAATTTTATATATTTAAAATAGCATGAGTAAGACAAAGAAATGGTAAATACATATGATAATGATATGCGGGATAATTGAGAGGCCGCATTAGCACAAGCGTACTATTGTATTAGCAAATATAGGTTTTGGGTATATTTATGATGAATGAAAATTCGCGGCCAAGGTGATCATCACGTTACTCATTCGTAAATTACAAAAGTACTCTTTGGAAAATTTTGCTCCGATGTACACAGATCAAAATAAAAGTCGACAAGTGTCGAAAGTATTAATATCGTATCTAAAAACCATTACAGACCACGGTTCAATGCCTCAGAGGGGTAAAATAACTTTTTGCCCCCTCATATTTAAGTTAAAAAAAAAAAAATCATACACAGGTAACGGAAAAAGAAGTAGTTATTTCCTTTGTTAGTCCACTATAATTTTAGGGAAAGGAATGGAGAAAAACGGACATGGTTATCAACTGAAGGAACAATAAAGATATTTGTGCCCTTGTGGGACTGAGAGAAAGAAAAAAAATGAAAGCTTAGCCGGTATGGCTAGAGCTTGAACAGTGTCTTGTTTCCAAGCTCTAGTCCGAAACCTTTGTCAGTAGAGGTCGGTTACTTTTCATCGCTGTTTCATGAAAAACAAACCTAATCAGTACAGAATAAAACAAAGCATGATTACGAATGATATGGCCTTTTCAATAGTGAGGTATAGTAGCAAATGTACAAGGATCACGTAAGCTGAGAGGAAAAGAACTAATTTATTATTATTATTATTCATGATTTACTTAATATCACAGCGTTAATGTCTGTAAATATTTTAACCACTTTATTTCAAGATTTGCTAGCACAACTACGATATTGCGAAGAGCAAAAATAGTGCAATATCTCTTTGTCAAGAATGTTCATGGATCTAATTTATACTGCAGTCTAATGATATAGTGAATTTTTAATTACAACACAATTGGAAACGAAGTCAAAATCTATTAGAACATAAAGGCCAATGACATACTATGACAGTGTTTATCAAGTAATAAACCAGAGGAGTGAAGAGAAAACGTTCCAAAGACAAACCACAAATGATTCTACTACATCTCCCAGCTTCCCAAGGCCGTTAACTTCCCCTTTGGTAAAACATGGCGATGCCATCAGTTCCAAACTCATAAAAATGTTTGCTTCTAACAAAAAAATAGAGAAATCGTTAAAACAGAGACAAGAAAAATAAATCTTAAGGATCCCACTACAGCTGTTGTTTAATAGTACATTTATAGTGTACAAACATTTACTTGAACAGTGTAAATATTTATTTAAACAACAGATAAGTAATGTAAAATCGGGACTATGTCAATTCTCTAGATATATATAGACATGTAAAAACAAAGGACATCTGAAGCAACATTGCGAGCTCATTTTGAAGAACAAGGTGATATTTTACTCTCGGATCGATACGGATATTTCGGATGAATGTGAATGTAGCATCTCACGTAAAATCATTATAACTGGGGAGTACACCGAAGTCAGCCTAATTGCTTACTGGTAATTTATTACTAAAAAAAAACTCCACCTGTTTCGAAATCGCAGTGGAATAGGGACACATTTCACATACAGATAATATCAGTCATTCATTCCTCCTATCTATAATGAGTATCACCTGTCTTGAAGTTCAGCTAGTACTACCAGTAACACCTCAGATGATGACACTTTGTGATACATGGAACCGATTTTTAAGAAAAAATCTGTTTCGGAAGTAACGATTTTTTCCAGCTTTGTTTACCGCCACCATCAGGAAGTTGTGCACCAAACGAACAGAGCAGCATTATTTGTATATGCAGAGTCGAATTATATCTTTAAAACAATGGCGTACAGGAAATATATCTTATAGAGTTGAAAATATATAATTGAAAGTTTAAAACAAATTATATTGTGTGAAGCAATATGACTTTAATATGACAATCGAAAAGCGATCACTCCTAGTGATTTACTTCTTATTGATGTGTAATGGATTCCATCTTTATATTTGTTGATTATAGTTAATTTGTTAATAATGACAGGAGAAAATATGTCGAGGTTTGGATGATGAGATCCATTATTTCTTATAATGTTACGTAAAACCTTCAATTTGAAGGTAAAGGAACAATAATTAAAGAGTCTGGTAAATATGGTGTTTCTACTTATTGAAAGCCGAATATCGTTGAATAGGTTAATCTACAGATCTTTGAAACTAGATAGACATTATGCACGCAAGTTATGGGAACAGATTCATTATACGCACTCTGTAGAGAGATTTTCTGTAGTTACTGCACTTTCCATTATGTTCAGGCTATTGGCACTTCGTCAGATTATTAAACATTACCTTTATGCTGTAAAAGCATTTTACTTTTAATATCTGCTTGGGATCAACTTGAAAATTTCTAATGGAACGTAAAGCATTTTTTTTCTTTAGTAATTATTAATTATAATTATAATTATAATTGACTATGGAACAACTTTTAGAGGAATTACTTTTATATATTGCCTACAGTTTCGCAGCTACTATGGCCAATTGTTGCACGACTAACATTACATCTGCAACTTCGTCCATCGGCAGTATCTCAGAAACTATTGCCCAGTGGCGTACATGGGAATTGTTTTACTAGTCCTATGTCTCTCAGAAGCATAATTATAAACTTCTATTTTCGCCTAGTGTTTCGTCATGTTTCCTTTGACTCATGCTATTTTATAGAAATGCAATATTTTACACACGACCAGTATAATTTCCCGTTGACATATTGTGATTTATATGGTGGGGAACTATTAATAATACATTATAGTTATATATTTGAAGAAACTTCACAAACCAAAACTCTAGAAGAGTCAAAATAACCACTAAGGCAAATTTCGTGATACCGGAACTTGAATATTCTACTTCTGAGAGACATAAGACGAGTAAAATGATTCTCATGTAAATCAATGGAAACGTCATACCAAGATGGCGGGGGTGATCTACACCGTTAAAGCAGGGTTTCTCAACGTGGATGTAGCGGGTCGCGAGGTGTGTGTGTGTATATATTAAATAGCATCCTGAAGGCTTCAACACACACAAATGAAATGAAACCACTTATTATAAACAAGGAAATTACTTTTGGGTGTCGCCGGCCAGAAGAGATAGTAAAAGGGGTCGCAGCATGAAAAAGGTTGAGAAACGTTGTTTTTAAGTATAGTTTCTGATTTATTGGATATGTTAATTTTCTTTACCATTATAAAAAGTCAATTTTGGGCACAAAGTATCTAGAAAAAGGAACCGAAACCGTACATATGAGCGTAACAACTTTCTTTTTGCTTTGATGTCAAGAATTCACTTGCATATTTTGTCTGTGGAATTCTGTTACTCCCTTAATAAATTCTTCACCAATTGATACATACCGAGAAGGGCACTTCTCGGCCCTTACTTTTCTCTCTCATCATAATGCATGGTTTATGCAATAATGTTAAATAAGAAAAAAGATACAACTTCCTGTAATTCAAATAAGAAACTTTCAAGCGAATGTTCAGAGCTGCCAGACATGAATTTTAATTTTAAATCAATTCTATAAACATTCGCATTGCGTTTAAAAGAGTGGAAGTAATGCTATCTGGTGCGAGAACGGAGGAAAAGATGATATTCAAGTACCGTTTGCTCTGGTGAATACAGACGATGACATCGCTGTTAACTCAGAGAGAAAAAAAGATAAGTTCTCTCAATGGAAACTCACAGTAATGTCTTGCTTCAAATTCATGCTTTGTTGGACTTCTCTGCAAGTTCCTTTCAACTTCCATTAAAGTTAT
>JAGDQP010001437.1:0-74903 GCA_022664845.1 Lepisma saccharinum | reverse complement strand
GAAACGATGTACATACTTCATGGAGACACGTTGGACAACGAATACACTTGATCCACTCACATATAAACATAGGTCCCGTACGTTTATAATAATGTCCACCACAGATTCCGCAATAGTTATTTCATCTGTATCAGATGACTCTGTACAGTTGCACTTTGACTGTGTATTTATCCCGGTTTCAATTATACAGGGTGTTAAAAACCGCGTGGGAGATTTTTCAAACGCTTATTACTCGGAAACCACGGCTCCGAAGATAAATTGTTAAAGAATATTTTAATATCATTTTTACGTGTGTAGAATAACCTCTCAAAGTCTATCCATGTATTTTGGAATCACCCTACATATGGAAATACATATTAGAATATTCTTTGTGCGTATTCTATGCACAAAAGTAGCAGTCAGTCATTTTCTTTTCTCATCTCTATCCCTATCTGTAAGCAAGTTTAACGTACAAAGAGTAAAAAAATATTTTGTTGAGAATGAAGTGAAACTGCTTTTTGATTTTAAAGCAAATAATAATCTATATATTATATTTACTAAACTTTCAGTACAACTATACAGCTTTAAAGCGTACTGCCGTGTTTGCTTGAATGGAAGTACTTGGGGTAAACACCGATGGGTTATTAAACACCTGGTGGGCAAATCTCCCCTATGTCAAACAGGATAGTTTCAATTCATTCAACTTCCAACACTGCATGGTATGGCGTCTACCCGCTATTGCATCAGAACAGAACCCTACTTTGTGCAACGCACATTCATTGGAATCAACGTCTGGAGCACGAGGAATGGGATTTAATAGAGTTGTAGTTGCCCAGTTTTTTTCAGTTGCTTACGGACACAATCGACGAATACAAGTTAACAGCATCTCAAATCTACAATTGTGATGAAACGGGGATTAGTGTTAACCCAAAGACTAACTCAAGAATTGCAGCCACAAAAGGTAAACCTCAAGTTGGGAGTTCTGACATCCACAGAACGCGGTGAAAATGTTAGTGTTGAGTTGTGCATTTCTGCATCAGGTTCTTACATGCCGCCCATGTTACTGTTCCCTAGGAAAAGGAAACAACAAGAATTTGAGCTCGGACTGCTCCCAGGTTCATCTGTCGTGACGAATGGCAATGGGTGGATGACATCTGGCATATTTTTGATGTGGTTTCACAAGTTCATCGCTTTCTCAAACGCAAGTAATCTTCAATGGACATGTAACATACACCAAGAACCTTGCATTAATTGAAGCTGCACGAGACAATGGTGTAATATTACTCTGCATTCCACCCCATTGCTCGCACAGACTCCAACCACTGGATGTTGCTGTCATGAGACCTTAGATCTACATTTTGAAGAAGCTAAACGATGGTTGCGCATGAATCCAGGGAAAGTAGTCGCATTGTTCCAGATTTCTACCTTGTTTGGAGATGCATTTGTCACTACTGCCACAATGAAGACAGCTCTGCATGCATTTGAGAAGACCGGCATATGGCCCCTGAATATGACTATTTTCACCGATGACGACTTCCTGCCATCAATGCCTACTGATATCACATTGCAACCAACAGAACAAACCCAGAGCAGTGAGGGAAGTCTACAAACTGTTCCAGGAAGTTGTTCCCTTGCAGCACCGAAAACAGGACCTTCGACGTCATCAACAGAAGCACATCTCCCAACTGTGACCACGGTTTCAGGAAGTAGACCTCTTGACGAACTGATTCCAGGACCGACGCCAACTACAGTAATAGACCTTCCAGAGGAGACTACATTTGCACAATTGTCACCGAAGGATATTTTACCTTTCCATAGAGTTAAGAATGCTGGTGGCAGGAGACTGACCAGAAGACGAGGAAAACAGCAATACTGACTTAATCGCCGTATAAAGCAGCATTGGAAACAAGAGTCAAGGAAGAGGAAGCAGGAGAGTAAGGAGAAGCTGGCGCAGAGGACAGAAGACGCGACAAGGAAGAAGAAATTGAGCACTAGTTCATCAGAAGACGCTGCATGCCTATATTGTGATAGGTGGTATTCACAATCCAACGAGGGATGGATTGCGTGTATGCAGTGTAATATGTGGTCACATAATGCGTGTGTCGATAGTGACGACGACGAATACGTTTATGTTTGTGAGTTCTGCCAGCCGTAATTCAGTGTACCCCATTGTGCCCCGTGTGTTCACGTGCATGCGACAAAATATTACTTTAGATAAACACGTGTGAATCCTTAGGTTTGGACAAACATTAACCAACTACTGGTGCTTTTTGTACCTAAGACTTCAAATAATATATTAACTTCATTTTCAGTCTTCCCTTGTCATTTTCATTACCCTTACATAGCCATTTACGCCTCGCCTTCCCCTACTTAACACATTTCAATTAGCCTGGATGTCTTCTTCACACAATCTCTTTTGGTGTCATCTTCGTCTTCCATATAATGGCGCTTTCAATCAATCGTATCACTGTTGCCACCTATTTCCTTCCGTGTTTTTTTAGGGGGTGGGCATTTCCTCTCACTAGGCATTTCACCCCCACTTACTCTACATAAAAAGTAGAGGACGTGAGACAGGGCAAATACTGACTGATTCATCTTACGAGAGAAATTTAATGAATATTTTAGTTAGTGTGGGTTACCAGGCTTTATGCCAGTTAATGCACCAATACAATAAGATATTTCGCTGACGTTAACAAAATAGTAATTTAAAAAAAAAACTTTTCTAGCACTCAAGCCAAATATTCCATTATGCATTTGCTTCATACAATTCACATTTGCATCTGCAATTAACTGATTCAAACAACGACGAATAATTGGTTTAATGAACGTGGTGTTACATTCTATATAACGAAACAAAATGCTTTTGTTGTTCTTGCTGAAGCCTTTCTACAAGCTATTCACGTTCCATTTTCTTTCATGTTGATTGAAAACAACGGTTGCTTTATCCACCGTGAAATAAAGGAAGGAAGGTAGCGCTCACTCAGAAATAATACCATTACGGTTGGGATGCTCCATAAAAGGAAAAGGGTTTGTAGACAGAATCAGCGCATAAGCCTCCAAAACCAACTTCCATTATCTGGGTTATGTGTTTTCTCCTTGGTAAAGCAAACTGCGTATTGCAGTGAATTCTTAGATGGAGCTTCTCTATAAGTAAAAGATTAAAAACTTCGGAAACGGGGTGATCGCAGGGAAGAGTCGGTCAGAACTGGATACTGCAAGATCTAAAAATATCAAAGTACCAAATTCACAAATCTTATTGAAAGTTTGAAAAATGATATAAAATCATAAAAGAGACAAAATAAAGCTTATAAAGTTTTTATTGAAGATGTACTAGTATTACTAAAATTTTCATGTTTTATAGCAGTGTATTTATAGAAGTACCTCTCCTAAGAAGCACGCTCGCCTTTAGTGCAAGTGGTCCTGAGTTCGATTCTCGGTGGGAGAATGTTGATGTTGATACAGCATAGTGAACTACTTAAATATACACGTAGCGAACTGGGGTTACCGAATTCAACCACGAAGATGCGTTACTCTGAACCTTCCATTTGAACGTCTTCGGACGATTCAATGAACAAAATCTATCCTTGCAGTCACAATTAAAGAGAAAATCAAACTAAATAAAACTCTGTATCGAGCAAATGGATAGCAGAAAGGATCTGAATGATATGCACTCGATTATACATATGAAACTAACTTCAATAGGCACGTTATTTCTTTTGCACAATTTTGGAACTATTATTTTCTTTTGTGAAATATGTAAAATATATATACTACATAGTGTATTTTATTTAAATCCTACTACTATAGAAATTTATATTAAAAATTCTCCCTTAAAATGTATCATACAAATACGAGGCTAATATTTGAAATTCACGTTCTACGATAAATCTGTCCGTATGGCCAAATCTGATACTCTTCATCATTCTGTTGCGGTTTATGGAGGAGAAAGAACTAAGGAAAATTAAAACTTTTGTAGGCTGTTTCAAATGAAGGGTACACGGGAAAAACGATCAAGGTCGATTTTTGAAAGTTGTGAGAAAAAACGCGTTTTCAAGTGTAAAAACTTAAAAATAACTTTTAAGTTATTTATGGCGTCTAGGCATTTCTTCGACATAAAAGCAAAGATGCCTAAGGGCAACAATAACAGTAGGAATAAGCTCAGATATTCCAGATTCTCATAATTTTTTTTAGGAATTTACTTAGGCAAAAATCTGTTGCCAAAGGAAGAGTATTGTAAAGATACGACAATCTGTACACGAGAGATCGTTGTCCCAAGCACAATCTAGGTTTTGAGAGGTAGAAATGGTGTTGGGAACGGGCATTTTGTCTGGCTACTCTTAGGTTAAAAAGCGGAAGAAGGTCGTTGGTCCTGAGTGCCCTGTATTATTTTATAAAGAAATTTTACGTCATTTAGATTTCTTCGCGTGTCTATGTTTTCAAGTCAAGAGAAATCAAAATATCTGCGTTAGAATTATGTTGGAGGTTGAGTATCCTGTGTTGCACAAAACGAATAAAGAAATGTTGTACTTTGTACAATTTAGATAAGTTAGTTTCACAAGCCATGGACCAGATCGATGAACAGTACTCGATAGTAGGGAGTACACAAGTGAGAAAATATGACCGAAGAGCTCTGAAATCCTTAATATCTGTAAACCTGTAGAGAAGTATAAGTTTGAGTGCTTTAGAAGTTACGAATTCAATGTGAGGAGTAAAATTGAGTTTTTCACCAAGGGCTTCGTAATGGTCTACCTATGGTATAATAGATGAGGATAATATGTATGTACGTTTTGTGGTATGGTTTTTGAGTGAGTATATATTTTCATTAATCACTTTCACCCAGTTCGGAATATTACTCCCACGGGAACGTCGTGTCCATGAGACCTTGATACAGTGGGAAATCTTGTTTCGTTTGTTATAGAATTTGCCCTTTTTCTCTTCTCTTGTCGTTGGCTAATTGTGACCAAAAGCAAACCACGTCACAAATAGAGAAACCAAACAACGAAATTAGATTTCCCACTGTATCAAGGTCTCGGATCAAAGAAACACAGAAAATGATTAAAGAAAAGGGGAAAAGCCTTTTGATGATTTCTGTAGACACCCGTTGCTAGGCAACAGGAGTAATGAGACGAAATGTTTGAGAAGACGCCCTGCAGGAGATACTGTCGGAAGTTTGAACTGGATTTGAAGAGGCAGTGGCTGAGGAAGTCAGCTGTACGTACGTTAACTCGGAATAATCATCTCCTTTATCCACTATACCTCATTTTCTTCTCTTTTCCTTCTTTTAGAAGACACGGGCTTTGAGATGTCATCCAAATTAACTTTTTAATTAACGTTGACTGCGACGGTAGTAATGAGATTCAACAGAAGAAGGAATTTCCACAAACTGGAAAAATGTTACATTCTGTAAGTTTTTCCTTAAAAATAGCCTTCTCGGTAAATGTTGGACTTGGAAACGATATCACTTATGGCACTGATTGTTTCTAAGATTTGAATCAGGTAATAATTTGCATTTCTCTTTCTCCTCTTCCCTCCACACACACACACACACACACAAAGTATGAAGCAAAATGCAGAATAAATCAGCTGAATATGGTTTGATGAATGAGCAAACTAGAGTAACAAAATCAAAACTTGGAAAACTATGGAAGAGGAATCAATCATAGACACTGGCGTCACTAACGGGTCCGCAATGCGGGGCGAGGGGTTTCGGTTGCAGGGGGCCTATTTACGAAGCTTAGTTTCGAAGTTCAGTAACTTGCGGAGGCCATTCTGGTTTGTTGCGGAAAGACCCACACGCCCTTAGTTATGCTACTGATCATAAACATACATCCAACAAACATATAAAGATTGAGCAGTGAAAGTATTATTGGGGAAAGGAATGTATACAGAACACAATTTTTATTTGAAAGATGAAGTCGAAGTGGTTCATGGGAAATCTTTTGCGAGGAAGAATGATACAATGAAATATTTGGAAGACCTTACTTAATATGTGTTCAGCTTCAAGTAGTCGGAAGTCTTGATACTAAGTAGATCAATTCACGATGGAAACAATAGATTATGAAAAGTAGTGTAAATTAAATCTACATATGTGTTAAATCAAATATTAAGAACAGGAAAGGAACATACATTTTATGAAAATTTGGAATTAGTGTGTCTGCTCTTTGGTTAAGAGTCAGTGGCACTTTATACGTATGAGTTGTCATTACGTTACACCACACAATTTGAATGTGTTAACTACTCGGACAGTATTATAGACGGCGCACACTCTACTCAAACCCACTGGCATTTCTCTTTAATTTCAGTAGTCTACACAAGGATGAGTACGAAACAAATTTCTCGATTTCATGGTCTGAAACAAATCGATTTTATTATTGTTTCAAAACCTGGTTATGATTTGTTTTTGAGAGAAAAACCAACTACCACATCTTTAAAAGAAAAAAACGATGTGGTATAAACGTAAAATCCGAAAACAGTGTTTTACAAGGAAACAAAAAATCTGGATTTAAAACAAAAGCAGAAGCGGCGTTTTTGAACGAAAATCAAATTTATAAAACAAAAAACGAATACCGTGTATTTGAATGAGAAACAGAAATATAGGTTTCCTCCTGGCTTTGTCTTCTATGTAAATGTTACTCCCACCCTTAAATACTGGTATTTGGAGATTAAATTCATAAGAACTCTTTTAGCTCAATTCTGTAGACGTCACAAAAGATGAATGCATCGTAAGCTGTCTCACCGTTTACGCTAACGGAAGTATCTACAAGTAGTTATGAGTTTCGTTAATACATAGACTACGGTTATTTGCCATAAATCAAACGTTTATAACACTATTGCATGTAGAATGATTTATTCCTGTTACTACGTATAAATTCAAGAAAATGATTTGCCATAATAAGCAACAATGCTTACGGACTTAATACGAAGCAACCGTTCGCGAACATTGCCCATTCTAGTTTTATTAGTCGCTATTTATAATCAGCTCATGTGAAAAAGAAGCGAGAAATATGAAGCAAAAAAATGTTATTAAAAGAAATGTTTCTCGCCTTTTACGAGAACACGAATCATTTTATACGCAGCTGTTGTTTTCATTCTGCATTGATTTTCCTTTTCTTTTGCGTGTTCTGAAGCTTTTGGTTGCAATATGCATTTCCTCATAAAGTTTTCTCCTTAATGCTTTTTAAATGTTCAACCGAAAAGCTCTCGGCTCTAGAAAAAAAAAAAAGATAGCTTTCGTCTCAGATTTTCTCTTCTTGTTTTTTTTTTTTTTTTTTTCTTTACAAAGAGAAAAATGTATAACAAGATAAGAATGACAAGAAAAACTTATCAGAGCTTGAGAAACTCATAAGGCAGCTGGGATGGACAGTTGAAACATGAGAAGCCATATTTTTTTTTTCGCTTATTTTCTTCCTTTTGCTGCTTGTACTGTTTCAGCAAAAGAAATTGACAATGTCTCTTCTCTCTCCCCCATGTTCCCCCTCTTAGTTCAATCTTGATAGAACAAAGTGGTATCAAAGCGAAAACAAAAGGAAATTCTGGAGAACTAACTCCTATTTCTATACATCACATTCACCGTAAACGTCTTCCATCAATTTCCCATCCTCCACATTTGTTGTAAGACGAGAGAAAAATACGGTAGGACCTTGGTGGTATCGGCTAATCGGTCTCAGCGGTACTGGCTTTAAGATACCTCTTCATACTGTTCAATACGAAGAGCATACCATATTAAGCACTGGAGTAAGTTCAGTATGATAAGAATAATATAGTTCTATTATAGAATAATACACATAACAAATAGAAACATTGCTTTAAAAAATGATTAAAACCTCACACAGGAGAATAAATTCAACTATGGGAAAGCAAAAATGTCAATCTATACGACCTACTCATAAAATAACTAAAAGAAAAATAATAGCTAAACGCTACACAAAACAATATGGCTAATGCTGTAGAATAAATACGAGGGTCAAAGTGGAACTATTTTCACACACAGAAGGTACCATTTTTTAAAAAATATTTTTTACAAAATAAAATAGCAAAAGCACACAATCTACTCAACGATTCAAACTGCACACAACTAACTTTTTCCAAGAGCACAAAAGAGTTGAAAAAAAAAGAAAATGGAAGATAAGAAGATTAACAGAAAATAAAACTGAAAAGAATAAAAAGAGTATCATGAAAGATGTGTTAAAGTAAGGATATTAAGGAAAGCGCTTTTATAGACTGGTACAGAAGGCTATTGGTGTAATGCACCTGAATTTGTTATCATCATAATAAACAGACACATTCGATTATAACAAGAATTTTTCAACTGTCAAAGCTGTAGGACTTAACAGTTGTCTAAGTCAAAGAAGATATTTCAGGTGAAAACAACTCAAATATCGAAAATATGCTTTTATGCCATATTTTCGCAAAATATTACCTACACCAAAACTATGGTAAATTATGCATTTATATGACCAATAGAAGTAGTGTCATCACGTTCACAAAATGTGCAAACGTGTTTAAATTAATGTGGAAGCCCAATAAAAGTAAAGGCTAAAAATATGTTTAAAAAAAAATTCATGCCGGAGTAAAGACAATACCAAGATAATTTTAGAGTGTGAAAAGTATGTGACGACCGGGGATCAAACCTGGAACCTTTGGGTCACCGTCCCAATGCGCTAACTACTGCGCCACCCAGTCGACCCAGGGTTCCCGAGTTCGATTCCCGGTCCAGTCACATACTTTTTCACCCTTTAATATTAATTGTATGTGTACCTACAGAGGCTTGATATACAGAAAAAATCGGAAGTTGCCTCCATTTGAACTTTGGAAACAATACCAAGAGTTTCCTACACAGGTGCCGGACAATATAATTCAAGTTATTTCTTTGTTCAAGAATGTATGGATTTCTTTCCTAGAATCATGAAATGAGCTATGGAAGCCACTTAGGAAATTACAAACGACGTCAGAAGTTTGAAGAGTCTCACTTTTTCAGTGAGTTAGTTTTGGAGACTGTTTTTGAAATATTGAAAATATCTTCTGATCCTTACATTAGATATTATTTGACCTAAGACATATATGCGTAAAGACAACAAATAAATTTAAAATTCTTCGATTCATTACTTGCTGAGTTGACAGAAATCTGATTTTTGGTTGGATTTTGACGACTGACCAGAGTAGTGGAATTGATCAATATCTTTCAACTGCCTACTGAAAAATGACACATTAACCCAGTCCCTCTTCCTATCATTGTGCTACTGAAAATACGATAAACACGAAACTTGCATAAAAGTTTCTGGACTAAATGTTAAAAGTAATACATAATAATAAAAAAAAAGCAAACAACGGTGCGATCAAACGATAAAAGATTTGAACAATGAATACTTCAAATATACGCCACAAGGATTTCCTTTCCCATGCAGTGACACAGAAACTATGGCGCCAGAATGGAATGAAAAGCATGAATAGAAAAGACAAATGGAAATTTCAACCGGACGTGGCGCATCCAACCAGCAGGAAGGTCTCTTCGTGTTGTTATATTGAACCACGGGAAAAAGAGAATTACAGTCAAACGACGACGAATATTTTTCACATAAATTCCTGTTTACTCAACACTGCGTCTGAATCACTCAGCGAAAATTTGTTATTCAAATTACGAGATTTCGCATCCACGATTTTATAATATTTAAACGTAATAGTGCCTCTTAATTTGGAGTACATTAAACATGATGTATTAACTAAAACTTTATTTATAATAGAAAATTTATTACGACAAACTTTTTGATAGGGAACGTTGCTAAATGTTTCTATGTGTTGAATGAACAATTACCTGAATTTCACGGCAGTGACCACTATAAAATCTTGCTTATTTAACTTAAAAGCGTACGTAAACTAAATTTTAGAGAAAAAGTACACTTTATATGACTTTTGTATACTTGTAGGTACAATTTGTGTAAAAATACCTCCAGATGAACTACCGCACACTCATTTTGCATCGAATTTCTTCAATACAGAGAAACATGATAGACTGTGTGTTTCGTAATTCGGTTGGTTAAAAAGGTTATCACCGAGATCACCTGGGTTCTGTCTCCGGTCCCGCCATTTTATTCTTTCCTAATCCACCAAAACCACTTCTTGAAATATTCTATTTTGTTTTAAAATGTATACAAAATATTGATGAAAAATTATAGAAGTAATCAAAAGTAGATTGATTTAAAGTGCAAAAATTATGAAGTTTAAATTAATTAATTAAAATGACAAAATATTGTTTCCTCACTGATTCTGTCGTAATGGCAATTTATTATTGTTGTAGCGGGGTTGGATTATGAATTTGGACAATTTTGATTATTATATAAATCTTGACATTTGAGTTTCCAAATAATGTTTGTTACGTTGTTATGGAAACTAGAAGAGAGAATATGAGGATGCCCTGTAATGTGGGGTGGGAATTGCTCACTGTTAGGTTTCTACCTTATAATTGACAAGTATAATGTTTCAACAATGGTATCTGCTAGATGTTTTAAGTAGAGGAGTATCAGGGCGAAGGTAATATGGTTAAAGAGTAAGTATAGCGCTCGAGAGAAGGAAAGATCCCAAGATTACAAATACTACTATTGTTACGGATACTACTACTACTACTACTTTCTTTAGCTATATGTGAGAAGCTCCCTTTTTCCTATAATGTTTAATAAAGTATAAGCACATATATTTTTTTTTTTACTTATTCGGAAATAATAGACTGATACTCAAGTACTATCTAATATGCACGAAATAACTTTAGTGCCTCTCCAAAATAGTGAATACATACGTATTTGCGATGTAAAGATTATTACTATTAATACTACCAACACACAGCAACTATAACTACCCTTAAAAGCTAAAGAAAGCACTCTTCCCAACAGAAAAAATAATGTTACGAAAACTTGTTGACCCTCTAGACACAATTTAATTTGTAGCTTATTTCCTCAGACTCTTCAACCTTAAAACTTATATAAATTATTGCAGTATCAAATTATAACAAAACTAACTCCTATTCGAATTTGTTCTAAAATTATGATCGACTTCCTTTCAATAATAGTTATCCAGCTGCTATTCGTAACTTAAAAGCTGTTATGGTTGAACGAACAACAAGAAGGGGAAGAAACTCATCAATTCAACATGCATGGTAATTGCGATGTCCTTATGCTATTTCTATCCTACAATCGCCTTCAATGATTCTAAATTATGAACAAAAAAAAAAAAAAAATCGTAATGATGCTAACGTGTCGTAAACGAAAAAGCTGCTTTTATGTAGGATGTTCGCTCCATGAAGTAAAATTTCCTCTGCTGATTCAACTCCATTGAATTCTATTATAACTAAGATCATGAAAGGATTTTTACGAGAAATTGCGTTATTTTGTTATGTCCTTGCTTTATCTTTTTATGGAAAAAAACTTTCCCCTGTCTATTTTAATTTACTGCAAACAATATTTGCCTGTCCAAAAAAAGTAAAATATTGCTACAAGATGTCCACTATTAATTAAAGGATGACTGATGAAATGCTGGTCTTTCTTATATATATATATATTTCACCCTTCCCTCTAGCGATTACATTGACTGGCAACCAAGCGATTTCCTTCCCCTCATCCATCCCATGATGCTGAAAGACGATGGAATGACGGCAATGGAAGGAAACGAACCGATAAGCTTTGATGAATGAATTCTGTAGTGAAGAAACAGAAGGGAGGGGCATGAAGGTCAAGTGAAGACCCTCAGAAGTCGACGAAAGAGCTGAACCCATAAGAAGAAAGAAGAAAAGAAGGATAAAAAAAAACCAAGTAACTACGAGAGGGGAGAAGAAAATAAATGAAATTGTGTAGGGGGAAATAGCCAATTGTCGCAGTTGGAATGGAATGAAACTGGGCAGACAAAAATATTCCTCACTGAACTAAACTAGTACAAGAAAAAATGTTGTCTCTTAATAAGCAGGAAACTGGACATGTGTTCACATTGAGTTAGCAGTAAATTGCCATAAGTATATATCATGCCAATTATATTTAGGATTTATAGGGCATTTTTGTCATTGTTTTTAAGACCAGTTCTTCCTTTGCAAGGGACACTAGCTCTAAAGATTGGATGACTTCAGCAAAATGTAAAGCTGCCAAATTAGATAAACTTTTACTCGTAACATTCGAATGAAGAATAGGATGTTAATCATTTAATGGGTATATTAAATTCACCAAGCCCAATCTAAAGTACACTTGCAGTAATTCATTATTTTGCGTGCATGTTTCAACGATGACCTTCTAGTATTTACTGTACATCGCGTTCTACAGTATTCACTGAAGTTTTAAATTGCACTTAAAATTGTCAGTTAACTGAGTTTTCTTTCTCTAGCAAAACTGTAAGCAAGTTTTTACCTTTTTAACCAACCTGACAACATTCAGTGATTTGGACGAAATATTGTCAATTTCTGACTGTCCAAGATAAATTTTATTGTTTTTTTTTTTATTTTACGCGAGATCTTGACACGTGGTATGACCCAAATAGACTTTTCAAATGTATTTAATAACGATTCATATTGATTCAATAACATTCTTCCTTGCATGGAAAGATATTTCGAAGTTCTGTACATTCTACACATGACGACTGACCACTTTACTCGAATTGTATTCAGTTGTTCCACTTCACCATGCCTTTTGTACCTGTGTGTACTGAATTTTTACTTTAGAATTTCGTTGTGTTAATTATAAATACAGTCCAACGATCGTTTCTTTAATACTATTACTATTTTTTGTCAGAGTTCGACGAGTAAAAAGGACAAACCCCCAAACTAATTTTTCATTCCAATGTTTTTACTTTGTCAACGTGAATCAATACAGTCGATCTTCATGGTCCATTTAATTAAACCTTCACGTGCAATATACCTACTCTGTAAAAATAGAAGACACAACGTTCATCCAAGAAATGGAGGCAGCTGAGCTGCATCCACTTTTTGGATTAACCTATTTTCAGCCAGTTTTCGATTGAACGTTTCACATTCTGTAAAATTTCAAAATGCGCATATATAACTTTTCCAACGTATTTCATTGAAGCAGAGCATTTTTTTAAAGTAGAAAAGAAGTAAAGGTAATGCTCCTTTAAAATAAAAAAGTTGAGGGAGTCGGGTTTCGATCTAGGGTCCGTTAGTACACTGATCAGATGCTCTCGCTACTTATCTACGAAGGCAGTTGGTACTCAAGGCTTTCCGAGTGATATTTATAGATAGGATTTTACTGCGAAGGAGGTTAACTATTAACATGTTGTTGATTTTACTACGAGGCATGTCTCGTGAAAAAAAGGACGTTTGCTACAGCGCAAAGATTTATATCCAACTTAATTCCTACCAATGCAATCCTTGTCGTCCAGGGTCCACCAGTGAACTGTTTACTGTTCACAGTGTAAAAGCAATAGAAATACTCAAAATGGCGGGGCGAGTAACAAGCCAGTAACATTACTCCTGTTACTGGATTATAGAATACCCAACCAAGGCTTAAACTTCATCCACAAAAGTACGTAACCTTAAAAATGCCAGTTTAGCTTACACTTCGATCAGAAAATGACCGAATTCTAAGCGTAAAATAAGTTGAATTTTCACCGACAAAACATTTTGGCCAGTTTACACCCATTTTCAGTTAACGTTAAGCTATTACAAAGAAAATGTGATAAAATGGAATTAAGGTTAAAATGGTTAAATGGAATTAAAAATGGAATTAAAATGGAATTAAGGCTACCAATCTTTCCACTAAAGGGCTTACACTATATCCACATTTAAGAGTAAATACAACAAAACGTTAATTTACGATTTTTATTTCTCCATAAAGCGGGGTAACTTTCATCCATTTCGTGTTTCCAGTTTTTACAGTGTAACCAACGGATTGCTGATATTGTAAATTTGATTAGTTCGACTGATAATTTTTAATTACTGTATCCCCTCCCCATCCGCCCCTCAGAATGAAAAATCAAGGAAATAAGTTAGCTGAATAAATAGGAATTTTTAACCCATCTCAGTTATTCTCACGAACTCAAACAAAACTAACATATCAGGACACTCTACAGAATGGAAAATTCTGTTAAATTATAATACTCATACGTATTAACAATACAGTAAGAAAAAAGTGTTGGTTAGTGGTTTAAATTTGATTGAAGTGCCAAGCATCTTCAAGAAAAGATCTGCGTTGCCGCGATTTACAACAATGTATTATTAATAATAATAATAATAATAATTAATAATAATAATAATAATAATAATAATAATAATAATAATAATGTAAAGATATACGTATTAACATACTTCTCGCTATTTCACACATACTTCTCACAGTTCTAAATGCTGATTTTGAACGATTGCAAAAAGCGAATCAATCTAAAAAAAAAAAACTTTCATGAAAGGCAGCTGAAAAGAAGATAATTCGAATTACAAATTAAAGTACAATAAAACAATAGGATGTCCAATTGTTCACGTAAATTAAGAGAATTCTAGATTTAGATGAAAGTTATCCTTAAAAGCTTTTCCGAAAATAATTTTTTACACATTTATCTACCGCGAGTCCCTAAAGTTATCTCAAGATATTCCTTTTGTGAGTACATTTCTATAATTGTTCTCTATGAAATGAAGACTACCGAAGGATTTTTCATACAACATTGTGGTTGGGAAAATGTTCAGGAAATGACAAAAACAGAAAGATTTCTCTTTAGAGATTTTTGAATTTTTGATAGCTGTAAAACACACACACACACAAACTGCAGTAAATTGTACTAATCGTTCATCTCGCCGCAGCTGCATCAATAGAAACCGAATGTTACTTCTCGTGGCCGCCATAATAGTGCGTAGCGGACGCACTTGAGAAACATTAACCTATGGAATACAATTCACAAAATACTCACCAGTTTTGCGAACGGCTTAAAAGTAACGAAGATGTGTACGCACCTGCAAATACAAATAAACAAACACATGTAAGTATTAAAAGTCACACAGTACAGAATACACATACAAATACATAACAGAAAAAAATCGCTAATAAAATTTGCATAACGTATACGTGCAAATGAAACATTATAACGAGTTCGATAAGAAACCCTTCTATTTTATTCATTTTCACACACTTCCACGAAATTCTTTGCTCGTATTAGCCCTTTCGGTTCGGCACTCTGTGCCTCGTTACCACCCACACAGCACTAAATCCATCCCTAATGATAGTAACGATTTCATTAACCTCATAAAATGTCGTACACACAGCCACTCACTAACATCATCACCTGAAATTAAGTATTCCAGCAAGGTTCACATTAAACAAAAAAAAAAAAAAAAAAAAAAAAAAAAAAAAAAAAAAAAAAACTAAAAAGCATACAACACACGGTTAATAAGTGTCTATAAGTACAAAACTGATCTGCATAACTTGTCTGCGTTAAGAGGGAGATTTCTAAGTATTATATAAAAAGATAGTAAATCTAAAATTAATATCTGTTTAGTTGAAAAAAAAAATGAGAGTGGATGCAAGACCCGTACGAATATGAATTGACTGCTGTGTTACTAAGACGATACTGCTGAAAGAAGTATTAGCTGCTATCCTGATAAATTGTTAGAGAAAACTTTAAGAGATGAATAAACTAAAATGAAAGAATCAGGATATAGTCAGTAAAAGACTACCGGTATATTATTCATTCTCTTCGTTAAAATAAAAATAAAAAACTTTAGTAATGTTATGAAACCCGCAGGGCACGCATAAACAAATGGTTGCATACCGACCGGGGGGTCAAACAAGAGTTCTCAATCTCGAAGGTCTTTCTTATGTGGCTTTCTCTAGTACTGCTTTCCGTAGGTAAATCCTGACCCATTTGTGTACAGAATGGGTCCTGTTTTGGCTATCCGGAGCAAGTTCTTTCATCGATGTTTCAAAGTTATTTCTCGCATAGATTTCCCGCTAATCTTAACAACCTCACATCACAATATTAGCACGCAATCGATAATAATTTATGTGGTATTCCACGATCAGGATATTGATTATTCACTTCCGGTCTTGTCGGAAGTGGATGACATTATGTTCATCACATTTTTTACAAATTTGACAATTTACTGAGAGGCTGTAACTCAGTTGGTAGACCGTTTGTTGGTTTCGCGATCGAAAGGTAGCGGATTAGCGCTCAGCGTTCGCCCATCGTGACTCAGGTATCTGCCAAATTCTGGGATGGTACCTTCAATAAGCCTAGGGATGATTTATACTCAAATTCTTTTCTTTCTTGTTGATGATGTTGCGGTGTTGTTTTCAGTGTTAAATGGTCAACTGAGCTACGGACGTTCATCTTAGGATACAGTACATAATTAACACAAATTTTACAATTTTGTACCAAATTTAACTCTCAAATCAGCTCCTATTTCTGTTCTTCACATAAACATGCGAAGATGTAGAAATATAAAAGCCATGATAAAGTGATCTGGATTGTCTAAACGCATGCAGTAAATAAACTCTTTTAACTTTAGAAACCTTCACAACTCTCTTGGTTCTTTAAATTCTCACACTAACAAAAATATCTCAACAGCACACTTAATTTATTTCTAACATTTACGAGGCACGTGAAGGTTTCAGTTGAAACACGTTCTTTCTAAAGACAGTCTGCACCAGTTAAAGTGAAACTGAAAACTTCTTCATTTAACCTCGTCAAGTAATTTCAATTAAGCATTGCAGAAATGACGCTGCTTTCCCTTCTGTACACAAACACAGCCTCCAAAGTTTTGCCCATATTTCATCTCTGTGTGGAGGAACTTCATTAATCAAAGTGGAAAGGATACAAGAAAGATGCATTCCTGTGGCAACTCTCAACCCTTTGCAGAATGTTTATAGAGCAACACGAATATAAGCAGTTGAAATGTGAAATCAAAAAGCGTTGCTTTAATATAAAATGTTAGAGTTTCGGAATTAAAGGAATGTTAGAGCTACGGTATGTGAGAATGAGGATCCTTGTTTGGTCTACTCTGATTAAAAATGTTTATATACTCCCTTCCAAACGAAATTAGTACACCAGATTTAAACTAATTAAAGTTTCATTTATGGGTTGAACAGACAGCAATGGCCCAAGCATACCTTTCCGTATACACTCTTCGTGATAAGAGGATTGAGGAGGTAGGGGCCAGGTCATTAATTTGTGTATGATCCCGACATTTGCCAGGTGAAACCGAAGGGAATATATTTTATTTTTTAGTGATATAAATAATGAAAAATTCCCTCGGAAGGGGCATTTTAAATTAGAGGTTCGTTAGACAAAATAAAACTAGGTGTAATAACCATTGTCATCACAACCAAAATGGCACACACTCACCTTATTTTGGAGATTGTGACAAAAACAGATGGTAATTCGTTGATCAAAATTAGAATTATGTCAAAACAGGTAACAAGAAACTTACGGAGAAAGTCGGTGATACAGATACAATGAATGTGACAACTGGTAGGTGTTTCAATGTTCTAATTTACAAGTCAATTTCAGTTGAGAGTTGACTACAATGTGGTCATAAACATAAAATTGCAGCATAAAAGTGAAGAGCGGGAGATTACATTGCATTCAGTATAATTTGGAAGGAATTTGTCAAACATGCTGAAAATCTTATCTCGCATTCCAAGGCTACCTACCCTAACTACGTGCAGGTACTTTTCTTCTTCTTTCTTTATTATTTGGGACCCGTACGGTAACGCCCGTTCATAGCATAAAACAGTGTCAGAAAAATAAAGGAAGGAAGAAAGGGCGTATTCAGCTCACGTCTTTCTCCAGCCCGCAGACACTTTATTCTATCTGCAAATACTCTGTCATTCCTCCCACTCCTCTCTAATAAAAGGGAAAGGTTTATTTCCGTATAATTATTCAGAAAAAAGTGGGTACATAGCAAAAAAGAAAAAAAAACTGCATGTGCAATTTATGCATAGACGTTGGTCCTGTGTCCTCTTCGTAAAGGTTGTATATCTTCCGCGAAGTGTCCCTCCACATGACAGTCTGATCGATAGACTAGCCGCCTGGCTGGCGCCCTCGTCGCTCACGACGTCAGCATCCGCTCCTTTTCATTCTGCATCACTTTAATTGAAGCATGGTCACCATCACCACTTCCAGAGGCAGACGCCCTCCCAAACTAATATACATTCTCTTTGAATAACAAATTACGAACACAATCAGTTACAGCTTGCATATTAGGCCTAGTTATAATACAAAGGACGTGTTGCAAAGTACACTACAGTGTTACAATGTTGAAAGGCAAACCACAACCACATGGTGGTGTGCATTAAACAGCTAGCTAATCAGGAAAGGAAAAACACAATTTCTGATTTATGAGCATATACACTGACCTGTCGCTAGATAGGCATGCCACATACCACATTTGCTTGGAATTACATTATAGGCTGCAGTAAGCTTCTGAGAGTTTTATTTTGCGAATTACTACTGTACTACAGAACTGGAATGAACATAGATTCTATGGAACAGAAATGTTGTCGTACATTTAGTAAACTTTCTAACAAATACCTGCATTTCTCTTTTCTAATTATATGTGTGTAACATAGTAATAGCGTACTAACTCGAATAATATTATTTAAATCTGACCACACATCGGACCGTCACTTTTTCAACACTAAGAGAAATGGTCGTCTACCAACTCAAAACTTTGCTCGGTATTAGGAAAACGTTTGGAATAACCTAAAGGTTACTTTTGGCAAGGAATGTTGCTGGTTGTCACTGCCCTCTTGAAAACAAAATGGGTTGCAACAACTGAGTTCTCGGTAGTCAGCAACCCTTGAAGTTAGTACATAAGCAATAAACAACCCAGTCGGTTAGTTTAACCAGTGTTCGAAATGTTGGATGACACAGGTCGTTGAAAATTTCCTGGCTTTTGTTTCCGGGAATAACATCTAGCATGGTACAGTGACGGGTGTAAATATGGTATTCTAAATGTCTGAGAACTTTACACCAAACCATTCATGTAGCTGCACAAATATATATATATATATATACCAGATGATGTAAAAATAATGAAATCGCGACGACTAAGGTGGGCAGGCAATGTAGCTCGGATGGGGGAAACCCGAAGATTATATTCTATCCTGGTTGGAAGGTCGGATGGAAAGAGGCCATTGGGAAGACCGAGACGTCGTTGGGAGGACAATATTAGAATAGATCTTCGAGAAGTAGGTGTTTGTGATGAAAACTGGCTTGATATTGCCCAGGATAGAATCCAATGGCGAACGTTTGTTACTGCGGCGATGAACTTGCGAGTTCCATAAGCCATAGAGTTAGTTAGTTAGTTAGATATTGAGGTTGTAATATGAATGTTATATTAACCAACAGAGACTCGGTTAGGCTTATAGACCAGGGTAGTTGTAAAAATACAAAAACTCAGTTGCTTTAATTCGGATACACTCCCTTACGCTTAACATTTACCGAAGTTGCAGTAATCAAGCGACAGGGTTACGCCTACTAATCAAAGTCGTTAAAATAACCAACAATCAGGTAAGTCATCCGAGTTAAGTATTTGCAGCAACTGATACAGACAGGTTAACATGAATAAGCATTAAAAAATAATGGCCTTGAAATTTTTCAGAATTGTTGAATACTTACTTTAGATATAAATCCAACCTCACCATCGATAGAAGGAAGAATGTTATTAAATGATATATGAACGTAGTATCACTATACAATATATGTCCCGCTGATTGTAATATTTACGATCAGTGAATAGAACACAACCATCTATTTTTATCTTACAGAAGTGAGGTCTGGTGGAATTTCGTATTATTTCGTAAGTATATCATGTTTAGTGCTAACAAACACTCAGTGGTATTGAAATGTATCCTTTTATATATTAATCTGTGATGCTACATACACGTATATATCTACACCTGTTGCTTAGGAAGGAAGCAAGATTAAATAAAACTATTATATGTGTTCCTCTCTGCATAAATGTTATGAAGACAAATTTCGGAATGATATTTTGGAATATTTGTCAACGATTCCTCAGCGGTAAATTCATCAAGAACACGCTTCTGAATGTATTCAATGAGATTTTTGACATTTCAATTACGGTACACCGTGTTCTTTACGTATTGAACGTAGCTTGGACGATTTCCGATTAGTATCTATTCCCAGCATTATTAAAGGAAGCTTTTTAAAGCTAATTCGACTTTTATTTTCTTCCTTCCTTCCTTGCTTTTTTTTCCTGCATCCTCTTAGTGGTTCCCTTGATAAGAACCACTTATCTGTTGACAAGGAAACTAGAAAATCCTTGTAGGGTGCGGATAGGAACATGATGAATGATTGGGGAGTTCACCGCACGAGTTGTCATAAAACTAAATCCCCTCGGGATGTCAGTGATAATGGCATAAGGAATCTTTGGCTGAGTGCTATAAGAGAATTACTGGTCCCGTCATCAGGAAGATCTGGACAGAGCTTATCCGTGAAACTGCCGTGGTAGCACGCCAACCAAACAATGTATATATATGTACAGTGCTGACAACCAAAAGCGAGCTGTCAAAACAGTCTAAATTCACTTATATGACTAAAACGAAACCTACGCCATAGTACTCTTAATAGAGAAACAAACCATACTAGTTGAAATCATACCCTGACTTAATTTTTATGTACTATTTAACTCCTCATACTTTCATGTAACAAGTTACAGTGGTTACTTGCACGTTCAGTTACAACAAACATTGAATGCATTAGGACAATTTTGTAGTGCTTACTTTTTAGAAATCAGATTGTATATAATTATTTCTGTGTATAGTCGTAAACCAAACAACTTGAGCAGTCTATATGATCTGCACGGTCTTTAAAAACAACGCTACAAACTATGTGAAATCAGTAGTATATTTCTTCACAAGTACCGTGGAACAGGTGACGATCAAAACTACATTTCTGTGATTTTGCACACCTACCAACTCGTGGGTACATGAAAAATTGCTAGTAGGCCTACGTTAGTATCTTTGGAGGATAATGGAAAAGAAGCATTTATCATGTGTGATGGACCATATGTGAAGCGATTGTATGCTGGTAGTATGTGAAAAAAGAAGAAAAATTGGTTGCGTGTGTATAAACGTGATGCAAAACATTTGATCAGGATCTTAATAATTCCTATCGTAGTTTTACAATCCTTAATAGACAGATGTAAGCAATACGTTTGGCATTTTACTGCTATTGACGGAAGATATAGTGTATATCGTGTATAAATGGCGGCTTAAAACATGAATTATGGAAAGTTGTAGAGTGAAGTAGATCATAAATTATAAAATTAATACTGATGCTGAGTGTAAAAGAGACACTCATCTTCGGAATGCCGTTAAAAAAGTGCAGAAAAGGGCCATGTGCATAAAGAAAGCATCTCAATCGTACGGTGTACCTAACACATCCTTGCATAAAGCGAATGAAAAGCAAGCCCTCTCTGAGAATGCTCAAGAAAGCTTTCGATTATGTGGGTGTTCACATAGAATCCAACAAAGCTGCAGGATTCACACCAATTGGGATTGTTCTCGTAAATTGAGATGATGTGTTTCTAAGATGGACCGCGACGACATACAATGTTATTGAAATAACGCATTAGTGGATCATCTAAAGAAAACAAGACAAGCGTCAGCAACAAATATTGACAAATGATACGGAAGACAAGAAAACGCCTTACCATTGCTCCTGTCAAGGGTGTTGTTCTGACTGATTTGATCAATTCTGACGATGATGCCGTGGCAGATGGGATCTCGTGCTGCCAATGTTGAAGATAAAACCTAACTAAGTTAGTTGTTGGAACTAACAGAACCAACGAGGTTATGAAGGATGGGAGTTTATTCATGATGGGGTTAATTTGTTCTGGTGTCATTTCCCACTGATAAGGAATATGAATTATATAGACAAAGCTACTGCAACTTAAACGACAAGCTAAAAGTCACTTATTTACGGAAAAGAAGTAAAGAAATTTACCTTGTCCCCGATGTGCCTGATATTCAAATGACACCTTTCAATGACACAAATTGTAACTAAACTGAAAAGCAAGCACATTGGTCGAGGTCTCTACACTGTTCTTAATATTGACTTTTCTGACATTAAGTGATCCCTCCTAACATATTTGCATGCTTATGTTTTCAAAAAGATTTATCGTGCAAGTGTAATAAAACTATCTGCTTGTACACTTTATGTGTATGAGCGTACAAATTTGTACTTTTTTTTAAAAAACGTAATATTTTCATGGACTTTACCTCATTACATGGATAAAGTGTATTTCTACTGAAAAGAAACCAGTGATCGACTTCACCCCACTATATACCTCTAATGCAACAATGATTTACATTTTTCTTTTGTATGTGTTTGAACGTGGACTTATCGAGGATTACTAGTATTATTTTTATGTAACTTCGGCAATGTTTTTCAACACAAATAACAGTAAAAATTAATAATAGTGACTGACTTTAGCCCATTTTAACTACAGTAATTCTTGTTCTTATATTAAAGCCTCGATCAATTGGTACAGTGATTACTTTCTTTGTCGATTGCATTTTATATATTTTTTCTTTTAGGTACAAATCTATGAGTGACTAAAACACGAATATAAAACATTGTTTGATAGAAGCTTGCAAATATTTTATCAACTCTTACTCAATAGTACTAAATATAATAAACTAAATATTTGCCATAATATATTTGCCACATTGTGCATAGGTCTAGTAGTAAATTCTTATCGAGTTTACTTTAAAAGTTATCGGCTATGCCAAGTCATTTTTAAAATTAAGATAAAACATCAAACGAAAAAGATAAGGCATAAACAAGGAGCGATAAACAGAAAGCTACAATGTTACTTTAAATACTGCAGTGCCATGAGTTTTTTTTTAATGTGTTACATGTTCTTAACATCACAAGAATGTGCACAGAATCCAAGAATAAATAAATACTGGTAATTTCAATTAAGAACTTTTTTCTGTAATTTATAAAGCAACTATCAGTTATAAATTTAAATTAACATTAAAACAACTTCAATGAAAAGTTACCAGTAGCTGTATAGAAAGAAGGCCATAAAACTGACCATAAAGGATAATGGCCAGCATCCATTAGAACCGAACTCTGTTACGTACAATGGTTTCCACATAAGTTCTTCTTTGGGAAAGAAAGGTATAGAAGAAAACTTCGCCCATTTTCCTTCCCTGGAGAGAAACTTTCAAGCTAAAATCTACACAGAAGCTCTTACAGCTTCCAACAATGGATCCTTGGTTCTAACTAAACAGAATCGACTCCTGGACAAGTTTATTTTCTACCCTTTTCTTTCTTTCTTTCTTTCTTTCTTGTAGATGTAAACCTTAAACCTTGTAGATGTTATACAATTTTATCAAGACTTTCTGGTCCTTAGCTAACTAAAGTTATCCACTAGATCTGCTCGAACAAATTCTATTAAGAACACCATTTTCAGTTCCTTCACTATACAGGTAAAAGCACTAAGAAACGACTAGATAAAACGTCTTGGGTTTTTGTAATTGAAAATCAAAATAATATAGGTTCTCCAAAGACTTTACTTATTCCAACATGTGTTTGACGAAAATTACTACATGGATAATATGGTATTTACTATTATTTACTACTACTACTACTATTACTACTACTACTACTACTAATAATAATAATAATAATAAGGCTCGTATCCCGAAATTGGTTTTGGGAGGGGTCCAACATGAAATGTATATTAAACATAATACTACGTCTAAAATTGTGGTAATACCGCATAAAGCTTTTTTTCAGACCTCCTTAAATACGCCTCTGGCACTACCAAAGTATTAATTCTTACTTCGCTTTGCTCTCCCCCCCCCCCCCCCTCCTCAAAAAAAATTCAACATACGAAAGAAAAATTAAAACTAGTATTAGTACACATTTCTACAACTGGTTCAAATACGAAATAACATTACAAACATATTATTTTTTAAAAAATTAAATAAATGCAACTAGCTGATATGCCTGCTTGTTGGTGCGAGAACAAATGGGCGCATGAGAAATTTTGGTACAGTACGGTCCAACCACTTTAGCTTTGATGATACATACTGTATTTGGCCATTCATCGTATCTACTGGGATAAGATTTCGTCGATTTCCTTTATCAAATAAAGAATAATGCAAAATCTGGTGCAACAGTGGATTTGATTACCCACTGTGTTTTTAGTAGATATCGTACGAATTGTGGCCATTCAAAGTGTATATACTGTCCCTGACATAACCTACGGTCTTTTCCTGATCAAATGAAGGGACAATGCAAAACGATGTGGAATTGAGGACGCACAATGTATTCGGTACCATAATATGGGATGAACAGAAGAAACAGCTGTCTGTTTAAATAATCATGTATCTTCAATAAAGTTAATGACGTGAAGTTATAAGCTCTTTAAAATTTGTCTTATCCTTCTTAATAGGTGACACAGGAAACAAACAAATTCCCTCTTTTGTTTATGTTTCCTTTTATCCCATGAGTAGTGAATAAAAACAGTGACTTAAAAGTCGCGCTGGTTCCTACTTGACAAATAAAGGAATGAAAGAAAGGAAAGCAGTTTCTTTTTTGCTAAAATATGTTTATTTGATACTTAACGTTAGTAATACTGGTAAGCTAATTACAAAAATTATACGATGAAAAAAACTGCTTAAGTTGCTGAGGTAATCCGAAAACTGAGATTAGACCGACATACAATAAACAAATATGAGGGAGCTCTGTACAAATAGTCAAGTTATTTAAGTCATCTGCAAAACTGATTATGTGTATTTAAAGCGTGCTGAAATGTTTATGATATGAGGCCAAAGATTCTCATGCGTGAGAAAATATCATAGTCTTTGGTGTTCTCCGCCAGCTTTGCTAGAGAACTTTCTCTGTCTATAAACTTCATTATAGCGAATTCACCGAATTTGACAAGTACCTTCTGTTCTCTCTTCTTCAGAAAAAGTTGAATTCCTCTTTGTCAACACTTCCTTGGACGGAATCATCAGAGGTTCTTGCATACATTTTTCTTAGTAAAAGTTCGTTCTTTGTCGTAATGTTAGAAGGAGGCAAGGGGTCGTCTTTATTCTGGATCACTACTTGGCCAACTGATGAAGGATCTTCTGTTAACAGTACACCCTCGCTTTTACCAGCAACAAAATCTATCCATGTCATCGTTTTTCTCTGTTCTGTGGAATGATTTTAACGCATGTTTTTGAATAGGACCATAAAAATATCATCTTCAGGGTCAACTGGTTCTGATTGCTCCCTTTCTACATAGTTCTTCTATTATATTCTCAATGAGAGCTGAAATAGGACACCGGTCATTCGGGTCAAGTTTCGGATCGGGTCTATGCTTTAGAGTGGACCTGACTCGATGACCTGGTTTCGAATAGTAACCCAGTCTTGACCTGGTGACCCGACCTCACTTGATGACACGCTTTCGACCTGATGACCATAGGTCCTAATCCAGCTCGGCCCGGTCCTGCTCCTATAATTTTGAGATAGCACATTAGCCCTTTCTTTATAAACGCTTTTCTGCCTTCATTATTTCATTAATAACTAGTTTCCAGGAAACTGAATTTTGTCTTTCGCCTTACAAAAATACAAATAATAAAACACATAAACGATGGAATTAATTTTCATTGCATTGTTTTCCCCAGCGAAGTTAAAATAATGTCTTTTCAAGGCCACAGGAGCTAAACGAATAACAAAACTATGCAACTGTAAATATGATGAACAAAGGGCCAGGCAGAACAAAATTAGAATAAATGAAATACTTCAAATAATAATAATAATGAAACGGGGCAATATATATTATGTGCATATGTATTACGCTAATAAGCTTTTCCTTCAACGTTCCTTTTGTTTTCTAGAATGTCTTATCTAGGTAAAAATCCTGGAAAGTTTTCAGAAAATAAAGAAAAAGAAATGGGAGTGAGAGGGGGGGAAGGAGAGAGAGAGAACAGAGGATTTTCAATAATGCCTTAGACGAAAATCACATTAAAGTCGATCCAGTGACTGCGAATGAAGAAGAAATTCTTATAAATTCTGCAAAATCTCCTTCCCCAAATTGCAACAACTGGAGGCAGTGGGAAGGAAGTTCAAGCAATATAAACCAAGAAACTCGTAGGTTAGGGTTTTTAAAAAAAGCTTAATTTCAAAAGACGGTTACTACGAAAACGAAAGCGCAAAGAAAAAAACTACTTTTTCTTTCTTTTTAATCAACGATGCCTTTTTCTATTTTATTGTTTAATTAGTCTATCCTCTTTTCATTTTGTTCTTCCTCTGATCTTGAAACGATCATTTAATTATACATTTCATTCAAACAAGTTTCAGATTAAGAAGGAATTCGAGAATTAGCTGAAATTAATCAAATATCCTTTTATCTAAACAGGAACGAGGTTATGTACACGAATAATATTTGTTTGATGAGAATGACAGAGTACTACACGAAACACTTTATGCTTTTTCTTGCTCGCTGATTATAATTCGAAAGTTCATTGCCATAGACGCATACAAAAAGACTACTCCGGAGTCCGGAATGCCCAATTTTTACACACACATTCTCTCTCTCTCGTTCCTGTCCGACTTAATATTATTTGGTAATGAAATCACAACTTTTCCATAGTGCTTTTTTCTTTTCTTTCCAAGCATGCCTGCCCCTTACACCTGATAAACGACGAATGCAATTTGTACGTCTTAGGGTCATCTTAGGGTCAGTTCCACAATCGACCGCTAAACTTCTAGTCAGCGCTAACTTGAGGCCAAGTCTGATTTTGGCCAATGAGAGTTGGCCTCAACTTGGCGTTGACTAGAAATTTAGCGGTCGATTGTAGAATTGAGGCCTTGTCATCTAGTTTATTAAACTCGTGCATCCTCCATTCCTTCCGAAACGCCAGCAGATCTTTCTCAAGACTGCGTTGTCTCTTCCTGCAACCAAGTTCCTATGTGCTGCTACGCATACGCCTATTGCAAGCGTTCTTCCCTTTCCTTTCTATACAAATGTTCTGCAGGACAATTAATTGTGATGGCGTATTTATGTACACAAGTTCAGCGGTCCTGGTCCCTTATAGAATGAAACAAATAAAAAAAGTTAATCCTAGTACTTCTCGTCTGTGACAGTAACATTACACAAAACAATTCCAGAGCAGTGTTATCAGAACTAAGTTTCATTTGTGTTTAAAGAAATCGGGATGTGTTCTTTATCAAGTATTAAAGGTAAGTCTCCGGGTAAAACTTAAATTAGTTTGGGCCATTAGTCCACGGTTCGTCTAGAGGCATGTTCAATACCTTTCACCTCCTCTTTTTCGAAACAAAAAACATCCATGCCCTATCTGGGATTCGAACCCCAAACCCTTTGGACGCTCGCTCGACTCATCAGAACTCACAATGATACATCTTTAGGCTAGCAACATTTAGTTGAAATCCAAGTCTTCGACGGGTCAACCAAGTTTCATAAATGTGTTCCCATAAGTATTACTTTTCACGCCATTCAACGTTAATAATAATAATAATAATAACACAGAAACCACGTATGGGTTATAGGTGCTATTATGTTATTTACCACTTATATTCTCCCTCTCTTTTTCTTTCTGCGTTCTACCACTAACTACACATTTAAAGTGGAGCAGGGCTTTTTGTAGCGAGGGGCATGGTCGGTTTGAGTATAGTTATTAACTATAAATATAACGCATAAAATTATTCTAATATTACCTATACATCGGAATATCCGGAAGGAACCGGACCACTAGAAAGAATATACCCCTACATATGTTACTGCTGTATTTGTACAATAAACAATTTTCATGGACGTTTTAATGATAACAAACACGCACTCCACATGTTATCCAAATTTGATTATGACATTAACGTACAAAACTCATATAATATATGTCTGTCTATCTGTCTAACGATAGCGTAAAGTGGTCTAAAACGCATGGAACTAGATACTATTCTCCCCCCCCCCTCTCAACATGTCAACAACCGATCTGTGACCAACACGAATTTCAATTAACACAATCGTCTGTTACCATAGGACTATACACTGTACTACAAGTAAAACACTTTTCTATTTATATTCTTTTCCGTTTAAAATATTTTCTGTTAACGCCCATTCCTTTACTTTCTGTCTAACTACGAAATTCCATGACTAAAATCACTTCTTCTCAAGGCTACACCAGCATTTGGACATTAGAAAAATAAGACACAATTATTCCATGAAAGAAGTATCCCCCTCTTCCCTGGGAATTTTCACCTTCCACTTCATAGATGTGATTCGTGAGTGCAGAAATATGCCTCCATTCGTCGATCCGAATGGGTTAGTTCCCTTTTCACTCGTTGATGCAGAGTTGAACGTTCCACTCCGTTTAGTAAAAGGTTTTCAGAAACTAAGCAAAAAAACCTAGCTGCGATGTGCATCAATAACCCTAGCAGGGAGAGAAAAGTCCCCCCCCCCCAAAAAAAAAGCATGAATATGAACGTTAAATGTTAATTCCATAAGGTGATTTCCTTCCTTCATTTTAGCAAATGTCTGTGGAAGAAACCATAGCAAGATCCTTCTCTTTTCTTAAGACTCTGAAGGCAAAACAAAGACAATAAAAGAACCAACCATAACAGTTGATTTGAACGCAAACGTATTCAGCAAATGACTATTAAAAGCACTGGTTAAGAGAATGCATGGTATCGGTGTTCGTAATGAACATAAATCAAAAGATTTAAACAAAAAATAAAAGTTTGTTGCTTGGGTAATGTTAATAAAAAAAAATCCTCGAGGCGCAGTGCGAATACGGCTACTTAGAACTGATTGAATTCATTTATTTAATTACTGCCTTTACGAGTCTTAGACTCAGGCCGCGATAGGGTGAGGCAGAGGATGCTGAAAGGTAGTTGCCCAGGGTCTAGTTAGTAGGTACTATCGCGGCATTTGCCTGAGGAAAAACCCTAGAAAAACGCTGGTTAGAACGAGAAAATGATTACACAAAAATTGTTGCTGAATACAATCAGTTATGCTGCAGTTTTTTGTATAATGTACAAAAATATGAAATAAGGAATGGAGTTAGATAGTATACTGAAAGGTTAATGAGCATTCGGTCCAACATTTAGTTTCAAGTAACATAAAAAAAAAAAACTCTGTATTAGTTTGGGTCAAGAACTAGTCAACCTGGGATCGAACCCATCCACGCAAAGAAAATTACCACCCGCATATGAGAGGAGATCTTCACAATGTATGGATATATTGATAAACACCAAACAGACAATGTCAGAAAGAATTCCCACAAGAATATAGTAGTTTAACAAATGCTTCCAAAGTTAAGTAGCCAACACACGTAATAAAAGAAAGAAAAAAACACACACACAATGGATATTTTGGAAGGGAGAAAATGTGAAGGAAACATAATATAAATGTACACCAACAAATGCAAAGGAATGATCCATTTGGAAATAGCAAACAGACAATGAAGATAGAAACAAGATAGTCTCGTATCTGTTACATTAAACAGAAAATTGATTGATAACGGAGAAAGATCAAATTGTTGCAAATAATATCGCGTTATGTACCAAGAACTTGCTGTATAACATCTCACTTTAGTTCAGTCGTAACATATAATGACCAAGTAAATAAGGGTCAATGAAAGGCCTGAAGGCTCTTCTTCCCTATCAGAACTTTTTTCTTCTTGATTTATACATCATCAATTATTTGGCCCCCAAAAATGAAAACTTATATGAAGATTAAATAATTTACGTGCGTCATCATGAAGAGGGAAAAGATTTTTAGGCCAGGAAATGGATTCACATCAAAAACACATTGTATGCTATATTTGCCTCTCTCTTTTTCTCTCTCTGAGAGGAAAATACAACAGAAAAAAGCAGAGCTTGATGAAAGTAAATAAATTTATGGTAGTGTAGGGATTAAAAACGACAACGTAGATAGAAAATAAGTAGCAATATATAACCGAAATGGTCTTTCATTTTTCATCAGCGCGAATAGCCGCCTGGCAGGTGTAATGATGTGTTACTAATGTGTACTAAGTTGTGCGGAGCCATGCCATCAATAGGGGAGCAATGTGGAGACAAGGAGGGGGAAGACAAGAATGCAGTATGGAACACAAGATTCATTTGTAAACATTTAGCTAACGGTTTCTAAACAATGTGCAACCATCTAAGATATTTTTCTTGTTTCTTAGTTTCCTTCACACTATATGTTTTGTATACTTTCGCAAGGGAGTTTTGTGTTTTGCTTCCAAAGAATTTTCCAGCATCTAGTATGTACTACAGATATCACTGAAAATAGTTAAAAAGACAGCTAAAATCCTATTTTGCTAATGGGGAAAAATAGATGAGGGCTTTATTGCTAGAGCGTGTGCAAAAGCTGTTTACAACGCAATGTGAGCAAAAGCAGAATTATAAGTGTTAGCATCTGTTAAATGAGTATGGCTACGGTTAGCTGCAAAACTACGAAATTGGCAACTTACCCTACTGGTAAATACAATGATTGAATATTTAGGATGCCAAAATGTTTAATAATTGACAGTTATTACCAATATCAGAAACACACCTCAGGTATCAACTTTAAGCTCATACTCGAGATAACAGATAATCGAGATTAACTACTAGACACCAATCCACTAGAAGACTATAACAATTATCAGGTGATAATAAGCCATCGTCCGTCCCATCATTTAACTTACCAGGAGGGTGTTGCAGTGTTACCACATACAATCAACATATGCACTTGGTTTTTACGAGTTCGGGAAAGGTTAATACGGTTGTTTGTAGGATACACCAATAGCATCGATTAGGTCATTCACATACAACCCGAACTGTTACATTATTCATACAGCACTGTAAGTGACCTTGGATATTCTGACAATTAGATATTTCCTACAATGCTGTGGGGGCTCTATCTTCAACATTCGGGTGTGGCTCTCGTGAGAGCGATGAGTGAGCAAGAAGTGCTTCGATCCGTCCAACAAAGGGTTATTCTTAAGTTTTCTAGTGGGTTAAGGGTTTACAAATTCACAAATTATAATCACGCTTCGCAGACAATATGGAGAACTGACGTTTAAACAGTGTAAAGCTTTTTGGATGGGATAACGAGTGTGGAAAATGAACCGCATGCCAGACGTACACGAACATCCATAACACCGGAAAAGCAGTGAATGAGACTGAGGGACAACATACATTACAGTGCAGGAAATTGTTCAGCAAGTGAAGAGCAGTGTTGGTAGACATTGTGAAAAATAATCTGGGATATCATAAGGTCAATGCTCGTTGAGTCTATCACATACTGACAGAGAACAACACGCTGACACGTAACCAGATGGAATGGCTAAACATCTTCGTTAATAAGCTAAAGGAGAGGATTTCTTGGAAGTCCTCCCACCAAAGGAACCTTGAAAATCCCGTTCTGCTGGAAAAGTATTGGCTACATTCTTCTAGGGCTGGAGGGGGGGGGGATAATTCATGTAGATTTTCTACACTATCACAGGACAATCAATGCAGATTATAACTGCCATTTACTGTCTGTACATGTGAGGTAAATATTGAGGGCAAAGAGGAAAAAAGGTTTTGCTTGTTTTCTCTAGGACAACGCCAGACCATAAACATCATGGAGATGTGGGTGGTATTTCCACAACCACGTTACAGCCCAGATTTAGCTCCCAGTGGTTATCATCTGTTTACAAGGCTGAAATTTAATCTAGTGTGAGGCCTTTTTGAGGACATCACTGTTTGAGAGTATATATGCACACAATTAAACAAACATCTCCCAAGAGGGATGAAAGCAGCTTCCAGATTGCTGGGAAAGATGCATGCAACGCAAGTGGATTACTTCGAGCAGTGGATTGTAGGAATGTAACCTTTCCATTGCTTGAATCATTACATTAGCTTGGATCAAACTATATCGATATAATGTTCGTTTATTTGTTTTCAGCATTAAAAAAGAAGAAAGAAAAAATCCTGTGAGAATGAAATGGTGAAACATGCTTGCCAAGCTTGTCTTAACCATGAAAAGAAACTGTATGGACTAGACTAAGTAGAAATATGGAAGAATTTGGTTGAACTATTTTCTGGGTATTCGCTGAGGGAATAGGAAAGATAAAACGAGAAAAATAAAAGCTTGTAGTGTCAGCAAATCGATTCGTACTATCGAAATTTCATCTGGGTGAAGGACTTCCCCCTCCTTCTTTTTGCGATTCCTTCACACAACTGAGATGGATTACGATGTTTTCGACGACACACATTTTTTCTACGTGGTTAGCTACTCACACTCCATGTCTTTTCAAAATTGTCCCACGGTGAATTTCAGTCGCAATCGCTCAGCATCCTGACAGTGAAGTCACAGGAAAGAGAGAGAGAGAGAGAGAGAGAGAGAGAAAGAAAAAAGGTATGAAAGATCTTCAAGAGGGATATACATGCGGAAAGCATTATTTGGTTTCCTGCAACGGATTCAAGATAGAAAATGGCACAAGCTCCATTGTGAAAAGAATATTTATTTAAGAATGCAAAGAAATTCTTGATGAAAATATAAAGGTGTACGTTGCAAGACGTTTATGATTTTAAAAAAAATCTAACACATTAACATCTAAATAACGACGGGCTGCAGATGGAAGAAATGCTTCTATCAGCATTATCTTCTTAAAATGCATTTATGGACCATTTCGGTAACGACTTCGGCTCGTCTTGATTTAGTAAATCGGTAAGATTAAAAATTCCACAAACATCTATGCCTCAACAGTGATACTCTGAACTCACCCAGCCATAAGCGAGGTCGACCTTCTTATTTATATATTATTGTTATACTCGCAACAAATATAATATTAAACTTGTAATTTCTTGGGCTAGACAAAGAACTACGAAAAGCATATCCCAAGAACGGCACAGAAATACTAACTAACAGCTAACTAATTAAATAGTTCGGTAATGATATCTCCTGCACGATCAGTTTTTGTGTGGTAAATTGTAAGCACAATATACTTTTGTTTCTTTGCATATTAAACAAATCTGAATTGTTAGGACTTCATTTTATAGAAAAGAAAAGGGTAAGAGAATTGTTACATTATTTACAGATTTTCTTCATAAGGATACGTTTTCACATTCTGAGTGCGAATGCTTGCAAACTTGTATGCAATTAAGAATGAACATTCTTCCATCGCTAACTACATTCTGACTTGTAAAAACTAGAAACTATTCTTAAATAAAAGCACAATTAGCGATCAATAGAGCCTGTGCCTACAATTAACTTCCACTTGTATCCAATTAAGAGCAGCACTTTCAGCTATTGATTATTCTGTAATCTACACAATTAAGGCTGCGTTTTGAACAAAAGAGAATCGGGATGTTTTATTCAATAACATGTCAACATGTCCAGTTCTCTGTTTTAGAAATTAATTTCTCGTTGTGTTCTCTTTTACGCAGAGTAAACATAAAATTACGAAGCCTGACTTTACAGGAACTCATACTAATGAACTTGAACATATTTTTTTTTTTCTCTGTTTTCCTTGCGCAACCTAATATTCCCTACTTCAATACTAGTATGTAAGTTATATCTATATTGTTTTGTGGCCAGGACACGAATTTCAAACACGTCTAATACAGGTACCAACTTCGGAATGAAATTACAGCAGTTAACGGTGTTCTTTATTGTGCATTTTCCAAGAGTATTCGCATATGGTTTTTCTTTGTTTCATTCTTATCTTCATATTCGTTGAATCATTCTTTTTTAAATTTTAGTTGGTTGTGTTCTTTCAATTTTCCCCTCATACATTATTTTAACCATTTACTTTCACTTATTCTCTTCTCCTTTATTTTATCCCTATACATAATTGTCCTACCCCCTTTACGAAGTTGCTTTATGGCTCCGTCGCTATTCTGTGTTTAGCCCAGTTACTTATACTTAATAAACTTCCCATCTTCATTACCTGACCACCTTTCAGTATGGCAGCCTAGCCATTCCATGTTAAATTATTTCTTTAACTCTTTCCTCTCTTTTTTTTCTTTTATTTTCATGTATCACGAAAGCTAACAGCTATTTTAATTATAATGATCATAAATCGAAGGGTGAATTTTTCAAACCAAACAAAAAAGGTCTTTTAAGAAATATAAACCAAGGAGTAATTTCGGAGCTAGAAGCATCTAAATAATGTAAGACACCGTCACAAATGACGTAACAGCTCGCAAGACATTAACGTAAGATCAGTTGGCTTAGCAAATCACAAAATCAACTGCTAACGGTTAGACCAGGCGTTCTCAACCTGGTGCTCCCGAGCACCAGGGGTCTCTTTTAATAACAGTTGGTGATCTCGTCACGCGAGTAAACTCGCGACAAGGTGTTGAATTAGAGTAATAAAGTACTATTCAGTATTCAGTTTATTGCGTTCTGTTGACCATTACATTCTGCACAGATTTCCAAATATGGTATAGAACATGTCCAGGTTACAAGTACTTATAAATCATATACAAACATATACAACAATAAACATATGCATATATAAAATATACAACTAATTCTACAGAGTATATTATATATATATATATATATAAAATACAACACAGTAAATATATAACACTTGCAGTATAGAATAAGAGAAAATAAAAAGTAAACACTAAAAGAACCGATATAAATATCAAATTTGATCATCAGCTAGGTATTCTTTAATCGAATAGTAGGTTCGGCGTATTAACACTTTTTATCTTTCGGTAGAAAACAAGGAGTTATCAGGTATGTTTTTTTACTGTTACCGACAGTCTATTATACAGAATGTTGCCTACGTATGTAGGATACTTTTCAAATATCTTCGTTGTGTGAGAGGGGATACACAATTTATTTCGGCTTCTAGAATCATAACCTTGAATATCGGCACAAACAGGATATTCATGTAGATTTTTCTTCACCATCAAGAATACTTCGTATACGTAGAGAGGGGGAACTTTCAGTAAATTTGAATCGTGAAAAACTTTCCTACAAGTGCTACGAAAATGCTTATGTGATATAATTGTGACCATCCTCTTTTGTAATCTAAATACTTTTATTAAATCACTTGATCCTCAAAATGCAATGCCATATTTGATTCGTGAGTAAAACGATGCACAGTATACAGATATAAAAGTTTTTTTTTTTCCATCTAATATAGAAGCTAGTGAAAGTGATCTAAACATGAAAATTATTGACCTATCGTTGTTTAATTCATATTGACGACATAAGTTAGCTAGTCATTTGAAATTCTCTCCTAAAATATCAGAACACATCAAAGTGACTGTAAAATTAGCCTTATTTCTTGTTGCAAAACCGCTTAACAAACGTCTGCTGAAAGTTTTCTTGCATGAAATTGGCGCCATATTAATAACTAATCCTTCATATGGATAGTTATTGATTAAGTTGTGACGCTGCTCTTACAAGGATGTGTAAAGTAATCGAAGAAATCAAAGCACACATTTCTTCAAATGGTTATGCAACAAAATTTTCCAGACTTATTTGAAGATAATTACAACATAATATCACTTTCATAGTAGATGTCTTTCAGCATGTGTAGTGTTTCACTGCGAAGCGAGAGGGCATTACGTAACTGCGAGCCGAGAGTGAATAATACGAGAAGCTAGGCGAGAGCGACAGTCTCGCGCACTCTGGCGCCAGTATTTCTCGCGTCTCTCACCTTGTTTCAACTTTCAAGCAATTTCGTTTGTATATCCTATATAGCCAGTCATTTGCTTTCAGCTTGGAAAACTAGATATTATGTTGAACGTAACAAACAAGTATGAAAGAAGCCTGTTGGAACAACATAAGTGACTTGATTGTTAGAACTAACCTAATTCAAGCTTGTACGAACGAACAGTTATGCGATGAAGCTTTTCAAACTTGAAATTTATCTCAATTTGGTTTCATTGCACTCTTGCTATTGCCGTAGGCTAGGACTGTTTCGCCGTAGATTGGACTGTTTCGCCGCAGATTAGGACTGTTTCGCCGTGGGTCGCAACTTCCACTCTTTTTACTACAGGCGTTTCTTGCGATCTGATGAACTAAGTATAAAGAACGGCTGGAAAGCCAGTTAGATCGTGGAACTCCGAAGCCTGGTGACTACCGTATCGGATTAGTGTGCCGTGGGTCCTTCGATTGATTCCCATCCAGGGTAATGGTTTTCTTCTCTTTAAGAAGTACTTTATGTTTTTCTTTATTGTGCTGTTAAGACAAGTTCAACCGTGATTCTTGTAAACTAGACTGTATGATTCAACCTTGTTAAAATCTTTCAGGCTTGATTTGTTAAGCTTGATCAGTTTTGAGTCAGGTCAAAATTGCTATGTGGGATTAAACTGGCACCCAATCACAGCTTGATCTTTACAGTTTCGTTGTGGGAAGAACTGACTCCAAATCCGTTATACATCAGAAGTAGGTTATACTATTTACTAGTAACCGCAAGCTTCTCACCCTATCAGCACAAATGGTTGGCCCAACTGCAAATTATGGTGGAAAAGGTTGGGTAATTGTTGGTTGCCTCGCCTAAACTGAGCCAACTTTGGATCAACTGCAGATAACAGTTGGCAAGGCAGTTGTATTTTATAACAGAATATCAAATAATGGTTGGCTATCCAGTTGTAACGCCAGCGTTCGCCCAACCATTGTTTTTTGTCGTCATCGTTTTCCTTTTATTCACGCTCGAAAATACAGAACTGTAGACAAACGAGTATATCGAAATGTCATGTTTGGTGTTTTCATCACGTATAATTATTAACAAACAATCGTACCTGATTTTCTAACCTATGTCTGTAAAACGTATAATCAATTTTCCAGTGCGTATATAAAAAAAAATCTAGCCTGAGTTTTCTAACCTATCTCATTGAAACAGAGCATTTTTCGAAAGCAGAAAGGAAGAAAATATAAGGTTCCTTAAAAAATAAAAATAAAGTTGAGGTGGCAGGGTAGCACACTGGTCTGATGCGCTCTCCACTGGGTCACAAAGGCTGCTCAAAGATTTCGAGTGATATTTATAGCTTGAACAGTCTGTTAATAGCGTGCACTGTATACCCTAATCCAATTATATATTTTAGGGCACGAAAAAAAAAATAATAAAAGATATGCATGCAGTGCAGCAGTCATTTAGTATCTTCCTGAACCTTTCGGATACAATCGTGACCTTTCCTCTCTTACAATCTGGGACACAGATAGTCAGTATACGGGTGATGGTGAATGTTAATATTTATTACATGTACATGTTTTCAGGTAAGGTAGCATTTTGTCGGCTAATTATACGGCTCTAACTAAATAGGATTTTAATGTTAGAGAGAATCTTATAATTCTTAGTCGACGATTTGTTTACAGTGATATTTAATGCATTTATATATTTTGTATGTGAAATCATGGTGATAAATCGAGTGTCCCTTTTTGTGAAGCTGACCTTGATGGATTCCAGCAGCTTACGTAACGGTAGAAACTAGAAAGGGGCTATGAAACTGCTTTCACAACTACCAACTGTCTGTTTAGCAGCGGAGTATTCTCCATGAATGCAAGGCATCGGATTCTAGTTTTTTTATTTTATTATTTTCCAAGGAGAAAACAGAAAAGATTTTGAGAAATTACGAAATTTCACCTGATATCCTAGACCAGAACCCGTAATATGAAAGCTGGCAGTAAGTAGTTTAGTAAACTGTTCATGTGTGGGGCTGCAGTTATTCTCGTCTATGTATGTGGGCGTCTACTCAAGATCTTTGTCGTCCGCTTGCCTGTAAACGTGTGTTTTATTGGGTGAAAGACGCGGGAGAAATCCAAAATGCATGCAACCATAGAGCTATAAGTTTTATAACTCTGTGCATGCAACGCTAAAAGTTACATTCAGCATAGTTGCCATCTAGATGAGAGAGTGTGTGTTACAGCGCTATCATTGTATGTGTGATTCCACAAAATGTTTGTAATTTTGGCAATTGTGTTGTAATTTGCGTGGAGTTGAATTCTGTGTGGAATATGTGTGGATTTTTGTATTTCCAGAAAAAATTACAAGATAAACTTTTAAATGTGTTATATACTTATATTTGCTTGACTTTACTGAGGATACTTTTTCGTCTTTCATCTAGAAAAGGATAAAAATTATGATTTATGAAGTAACTTAATTACTTCCTCCTTAGTGGCAGCTGTAATTTCCGTGAACAGCAACAGATGATAATTTTTGTTTCAAATTCTTTCTTGCTCTCTATATCTTGTGTATACCTCCCGGGCCATCCTATTCGTTTCCGGTAGGAAAATATAATTTACCACAACACGAGAATAAATTATCGCCTTTTTGGTTCCAGTTTTCGCATGGAAACTGGCATGCGATTGAAACACTTGTAAATCACCTGTGAAACTACCATGTATCGAACTTCGTTACTCGAGGTCTATGACAATAAGAAAGAGGGAATTGCAAGTTTGTAAAGAGCAATTAGATGGAAGTCATCTCTAATTCCCATACATAATTCTTTATAATAATAATAATAATAATAGTAGTAATAGTATAACACTGCATGCCCAACCTCAAAAGTCAGGGTACGCCACTGCTGTTTGTTTAGTGACCAGTGATAATATCTCATCCGCCTCCACTCGCAGTGTGATTCTGACTACGAACGAGTAGCGTTCTTCGAAAGTAGGGAGACGGATGCATGTTCTTTAATACTTCTAAGTCCTAGTACAAAGACAAATAGTACAGGTTGTTAAAAATTAGTACACGAAAGTGAAATTCAATTGTATTTATTTATGGCCGTTAAGCGCCTATTGCTTAGGACGGGAGACTGTAGAGAAAAGATGCCGGAAGAAGTCCGCCAAGGCTTAAGTTGAGAGGGTATCATCCCGGCATTTGCCTGGTGTGGCTTACACAAAACCGGGAAAACTTCAGTGTGGAAAGTGACAAAAATAGCATCTGGCTCCCTATTTCTTTAGTCAATGTTCACGATAAAACAAAACAAAAAAAAAAGGCTTACAGGAAAAGGGAAGAAAAATAATTCAAACGGTTTTAAATGTGGAAAACATCAGACAACTAAATAAGCGGAAAAAGCACCTGTGGGTTGTGGCAATATAATTATTATGCTCTGATGTACTAAAGCAGTTGTTACCGTATTAGAATCGCCTAATAAATGTTCATGATGACCCCAGAGAATAGAGTTTTCTTCCGTTTCTTCCCTTTCTTATCTCCCTAGGAGAACATTACGCAATATAAAGAAGCACCCATAAGTTGATTATTTTAATGTGAACCTAACCTAAAATAGTAATTCCTAGGGCCCGCAGGATCACCTAGGAGAGATTCTTGCCAATTGAGGTTACTTTCGTCCTTAAAGTATAATATTATGATCGGAATAGTAGCAAAAGTTATGATTTGTTGGAGATGTTGGAATCGGACTCGAGACCAGGACCTGTCCGCCAGCACCATATACACTGTTGTGTTTAGACAGTATTTCTACCTGCGGTGACCAGGAGCAGGAGTGATACTACTCACCGTACAAAAATACGACACCGATAAGTTCCTAATAATAGTAATAACATGTGGAAATAGTTTCATATCTCCGAAAACAACAAACAAGCCACCGGACGTGTGCAAATACCCCCCCCCCTTCCTCTCGGAAAGGATAGTCTCAAAGAACTTTGTGTTTGAAGTATTAAATAGGATAAAAACATATCTTTTAAAACTCTCAAATATGAAATTCCCGTACATATAGTTCACTTCTCAAGGAATCTCACAAATTATAAAATGGATTGATTCTAACTACAGAAACAAGATCGGTCACCGGGTCAATTGGGTCAAGATTCGAGCGTCGGGTCGCCGAGTTAACTCAGTCTGGTGATTTCACTCAAGACCGGGTCAAGTTTCGGATCGGGTCACCGGTTAACCAAAATGTGACCCGATTTCAGCTCTCTCTCTTTCTCTCAAGTGCCTTGCTTCGGGACGACCTACCTGTGCAAAAATGTTGCTTAAGAACATAAAACGAACGCGAATTATTGACTCACATCGTCAGGACTGTTTACGTATAAATACAAGCGATTTCTCCCTTTGTACATAACTGAAACTCTGAGTAACATTTAATCTCTTTAATATCGTCTAGGGATGGTAACGAGACGAGACGAGACTGGCATCAGTCTCGTTCTCGTCTCGATTTTTTTAGGACAGTCTTGATCTTGGTCTCGTTTCGATCTGAAAATTCCGGTCTTGGTCTTGGTCTCGGTCTTGTCTTGAGAGTCTCGAAGACGATAACACTTTAAAAAGTTGTGTCCTTTGACTTGAAAGTTGTGTCCTCTGATCTCAGTACAAGAACGAAAATATTAATACGATATTAAGATAGTTTGTTACATAGTTAATTTGGGGCTTAGATTAGAAATAATGAGCGAAAACCGTTATGATTTTAAGTAATATAAAGCTTTAGTTAGGATGTATAGAATGTCAATAAGTGAGACACATTAAAATATTTCTATTAGGGAAACGGATCCATGCTATACCACAAATTGCGAAATTGATATAGCTACGTAACATTTAAATTTTGCTATTTCTAAATTATATTTAAATTGACTGATAACTGTTACGTTAAAAAATTGTATTTTAGTTGAAATTTTCTACCAGGTTTATAGAAATAAATGAACGTACAATGTTACAGATTTTCCGAAACATTCCTGAGAAAAGCTAGGCAACCATAGGTACCTGGGAATTTTCAATAATTTCTCTAATAAAAGGCATCCATCATACAATTCTCAGGAATGTTCGGAAACCTGATACCGGTTTTTGTTGGAGTGTCTGACATTGACAGAGACTGTTACTTTGGAAACGATTATAAATTGTTTGTTGAAAGCTCACATTTACTCAACTGAAATATAGAAATAAAAATATAACTAACTAATTCTTGGTTCGTGCCTCGGATCTTAAACATTTTTACAATACAAATATACAGAACATGTACACTTACGAAGGAAGTGGTACTTGTCAATAAGTAAAAGACTATCAGCAGGGAGGAAACATAGGGAAGAAAATTCGCAGAAGAAAATAAAAGTCTGTATTTATCCGTCCCGGAATCAATCTCCAACACTTTTATATTATTACTGAAAGACAACAAAAAATAGTTTGGCTTTGATAACTTAACTACTTATATGACTTACACATATTTTTAAACTACAATATAACATGTTAAATAAAATTTATCAGAATGATACTGTCACAAGACTTTTTCCAGTATGAAACAGGATCAACAAAAGTTTTAAATTGACATTATCGACATTCATGAAAAAAGCTTATAGTCTCGATAGAGACGAGAGTCTTGAGAAGCAAGTCTCGGTCTCGTCTGGGTCTTGGTCTCGTCTCAATGCATAGTATCGGTCTCGGTACCATCGTTAAGGCTCCTCGCACCCTCCCCCATTTTTAAACATTTTTCAAAATATCTAATATCATTATCAAAATTTTAAGAAGATACATCTCTAGTACTTACAAATTACTATGAAATACAATGGACAGCGATGTCGAGATCTTGTCCATTGATGAGTGATACGTTGTTAATTAAATAATGACGTCATATTCTTTGACAACGAATCGCTCATCATTGAACAAGATCTGGAGATTGCTGTCCATTGTATTTCATAGTAATTTGTAAGTACTAGAGATTATCTTCTTAAAATTTTGATAATGCTATTAGATTCAAAAATATTTTGAAAAATGTTAAAAAGTGGGTGAGGGAGTAGCGAGGAGCCTTAATATGGTGTGTTTAACAAAAAGGTAACTCTATTCCCTGGGCGATACACATGCACCGTGAACAGTGCATGGGGGATGTGGAGGTAGTGCTCCACACTCTGGACCTACGGTACGAAGCGAGGTGATGTGGCCAGTCCCACGCTCGACCGCATTTACCTTCCTAAGGTGCCCAGGAGTACCAAGGAGATACTATTACTCAGTTTGATAGGAGGCTGAGTGCACCTCAGAGCGCCAGGCATGGGAACACTGCGAGAAAAGTCTGTTCTGGCTGGGATTTTAACCCGGGGTACCCGTTTCGTAGCCAGACGCGCTACCCCCTGTGCCACGGCGACTCCTAAAATGTTATGAGGGTTGGGTGGAGATTCGAACTTAGGACCGTTCACTTCAGAAGTCCAAAACCTAAACACTCTATCTATGAAAGTTTAAACGTATTCGATATGATGGTGCTTGCACACTTTGTATTACATATGTGCGGTGTTCAAAAACCTTAAAATGTTGAGAACCCCTGGGTTAGTCATTTTCTAGACATTACGTTGTACCCAAAGTGTGTTCATACTACTCCACAATTACTACTGTCTTCACTTAAAACCCCAGAATATTTGCTCAAAATGTCTTCCCAATAAAACACCAACATCTATTCAGAATTACTCAATGCACTAAAATCTATTCAGAATTACATCTATTCAGATATATTGGTGAAGATATATGAATAGACAAACTGCCCATATAGTCTCTTGATGTTCAAACTTTAATACACATATGTAGAAACTGGTTTTGGGAGGATACCACAAGCTTCCAGGAGTATCAAAGGCATGTCTGGGTATGAAATGTATATTAAATATATATAATTATGCCTAATTAATTCTACATAAAACTCTGAATTTTGGGGATTCGTAATAAAACTAAAGTGAGGGAAAAGGGCTTTCGAAGATAATATGACAGGGATGCTGCTCTACGTGCATTTACTTAACTGTCGCAAATTAAAAAAGATGAATGAATTATTTCCGACCATAACGAGAACCGCGCAACTGTTAAAAATATATTGAAGTTTTAAGAATTAACTTTAAAATATGCTCTGATGCGTAAATTATTAAATTGCAATATTGCACACTAAGAAGGAGTTTGATATGTTTCCTCCTACAATATCCTGCCTGCATTGAGTAATTCTGAATAGATGCTGGTGTTTTATTGGGAAGACATTTGGAGCAAATATCCTGGGGCTTATTCATCGCAACTCCTTTGATGCCAACTGACGGGAATCTGAACAGCGAGTATATCTCGCTTTATGGTATCCCTACACAGGCACCGGCTTTCCTGTGAAAAAAAAGAAGCATCTCGTGAAAGGGTAGCTTGCGCAATTGCCACAGAAGAGACCGATCTCCTCACCTTTTCCACCACGTCCCCTCCCCATTTCTCTCTTTCTCCCTCACACACATACACACACACAAACATACAAGGCAATAAAACCCTGCAATCAAATATCCCCGTTACAAAAGCCCTGGAATATTTCACCACCCGATCGTTGAATGCCCGGTTACGATGTTCTATCCAACATCATGGCACAGCTCGATGACCAACACTAGGATTAATGACATGACCTGGAACTTTACACTCGGAACCTTTCTTTTTCTCCCTTCACCTCTCCCAACACCCTTCGAAAATAAAAACAAACTACGCGCTGGGAACTTCCACTGTGTTTCAAGCGACTCACTCAAAGATTACTGAATTCAGCTTCCGGGAGTATCATTAATACTGCATTTTAATTTCACATTACTAAACCTCGTTACCTTGCAAACAGGATGTTCGCGCACAAAGAACATTCATATTTGTTTTACTTCTCTGGGAAGGTAGTAAAATAAATGGAGAGCAGTCAGAACAAGCTTATATGTTCACATATGAAACGCTCAGGAAAATTCAATACTGAATGGTATACGAATAACTCACTTTATCATTTAGCATTTATTGCCTATATGCTCACTGTACAGAGGTATTCTATGAAACATTCATTCACTACTTTCACAGAAAATACAATGCGAAGAAATAGGTGTTCACCGTAACAGCACATTATCTTTAACATCATAACTGATCTGATTCGGTTATGATTTAGCTTTGCAAAAAGCCTGAAAGCTTTGTTTTAATACATACATGCTCTGGAAATATCTCGTTTTTACGTATAATCAAAGTTAGAGTTAACTGCTTCTGTTCAAGCATCTTCGAGCAAATACTAGATACAATATAGTTCACCATAGCTTTGTCTCCAGTGCTTGGAAATAATTTAGTTCTTAATTGTTCAATTGGTATTAAAAAGTTCCATAACAGTTAAGATATATTTTGCTAATAACTCCGGAATTGGATCTGTTGAAATGTAAGTTTCTATTAACTGAAAGAGAACGTAATTTTCTGTATTTGAGCGGTACTAGAATTGGTCTATTCGTTCTAATGAATTCATTATTCATGAAATACATTCGATCAAATCAAGCTCAGTGCACGTTTCAATTAACACATGCACTGCATACATGTGATTTAGTGAAAGAATTTCGAACAGTATTTGAATATTTGTAGTCGTTTACGCGGGTCATATCATTCCAAAAGATGTAAGATTAGGAGTTACCTACCGCAGGGTATATTAAGCCATGTGACAGAATGAAACATTCCCAATTCATGTATTTGTTAATTTTCATTATCTCTAGTTAACGTTGCTTTCAAAACTAAATGTTCATGTACTACAGGTAAAGAGATATCTACATGACACCTGCTCGTCCTCCTGCCAACTACAATAATCTTCGATAGTTTGGCTCCAGGGCCGCTTCCCAACGCTGACAATTCATCTCCCTCCAGCAGCTGTAGTTCTTTTAGTAACAGCTGTATTATTATCAGAAACAGACGTGCAACAGCAAATTGAGTACAGTTCATGAGATTTCAGTCATATTGTTCTTTGGGTACATGCATGGTCATCAAGATCTTTAATTTCCCTTAAACTGCTATAAAGTGCATCGTCTTATTTGGTGATTTATATTACCTTTGACTTATAATCGATCTTTCCAGTTTCTTATTTTTAGTGTTGCATCTATTTTTCAGTTCTTGGACACATCGGATTATTGTTGCAGTTGTTTAAACCTTCCATAATTATTATATAGGATATATTAATGAACTGGAAATATGAAAAGAAATCAGAAGAACTGACTGGTAATTACAGAATAAGGGAAGGTATCAGATGTGACCAAAGTCGACAAGGAAAGGTAGCCAGATATGGCTGTATTTCAAGTACGTATGTTTACCTCATATAGTATAGGCAACCAATGTCTTTTGGAGGCTGAAGTTATTTGTGGTTGGTAATCTACGATCTCTAGGAAGGGAATCTCATATAAGTGCAATACTCGTTTCGGCTATGCTGGGACTAAATACAGTTTAGCAGCTACAAGATAAAAGGTTAGTGGTATACGTTTGTTATGGTGGTCAATGCTATCTCAATATTTTACTATTTGAAATCAATCAATAATAAAGTATTCTACATTCTGTGTTTTTTTTTTCTGTATTACTCAGATGCGCTGAACTGTAAATAGCTAATCTATATAAAATAGACATTACTTCATAAACGATATTAAAAATGTTAACCAAAAAGGATGCGTACAAAGAGGATTTTTTTATATCTACACAAAGACATACAACCTAAAAAAAAAAAAAAGGTGAATGTACGTACTTGTTTCGTTGTCTATCTACGATCCTCTCTTTATCAGAGCTAAATACGATTCTCTTAAACTCCCAACACTGATGTTAGTACATGTATTTACATGTATGGTAGATAATGTACTTACATTCGATGTATTCTTAAAATTATTACATAGTCCTTATTAAACAAACTACTAACGTAGGCCTATATGTTTTTTTTCTCAAAGCCATGCTGACGATCTCGCACGATAGTCTACGAACCCGCTAACTGCTCCAAATTCAAGCCTTGGGTGTACCTCTAATTCCATCTTAATACGGTTTCCATCAATTAGATTATAATGCAAATTGCTAAACCCAGGTAGTTTCCAATCTCTTTCAAACAGCTCGTTCAAGCTGTGTTAAATCTACTAACAATCGCAATAAATATTTTAAGTTAAAGATAAAAAATGATATCCCCTAATTAGAAATAATAATAATATACATCCTCATGATATAGTGGCAAAGATGACGAGCCTGGAATGAGGACTGAAAACATCGCGGGTTTGTGCCTGTTCTTCGGCTTAAACTCAGCACACCTGACAAATGTCGGGATTTTACCTTTGTTTAGGGTATCTATATCCCTTTTTATTTCTTCACGAACGGTGTGACTTAACATGTTGTTGTGAAGTTTATTTTTAAAGAATACTAATCACAAAAGCTCTTCTGTAATCAAAATTTCATAATCTTACTTTTTTTCATTTTTATAAGCCTATTTGTAACAGACCTATTAAAGTCGAGTTGACTACTTCTAACGTAGCTTGAAATACATTTCTACGGAACTACGAAGTTTTTTTAAAAAAAATCAAAGCGAATTCCGCGACTTTAAGCTGTTAAAGACCTTAAAAGCAACAAAAGCTCGTGTTATTATTGGAAGTCGATCAGACTAAAAATTACCCTTCTAATGTGATCTTCCAGACGGCCATAATAATGAAAGTTAGTGAGGGGGAAACGACAGAACCGGAGCCGAAAAAGGAAAGGGAAGTAAAAAAAAAAGTGCAAAAACGATTCTCGAGTGAAATATGTGGCCACTTAGAGCAGCCTCTCACAGTTTTCTAGCTAATATTTTGCGACTCGAATGTCCTCCCGATCACTCACGTACCGTCTGTCAAACACATTTGCACAAACACTACTGACGCCATCTGCACGTCACAAAACAAATCTCGAGCCACTTATTTCCCTACCTCCCCTACTATACATTTTGAGGATGAAAAATAAAAGAGCTTCATTCTTTCAACGTTTGATCTACAGTTATTTCTTTCTTTTCGTTTTTGCAGCAACGTTTCCATGATCGTTCTCTTTCAAGGGAAACAGCAACGAACGTAATGCCAACCATCATCGTTTCTGAATAAAATACCTTGGTACTGATATTAACAGTTTCAATGGAAAATGAGGTAAGTACTGAATACTATATTCACGAATTACGAGGAACGTTTTTACTGTAATGGCAACACTATCACCTAGCGCTTGTTATGAACCGATTTTATTAACAAATGAATATCGATTTTATGCTTAGTAATGTTTCGTGCATGTGGTGATGATTTTGCACTGCGAAATTGATACAAAAGGAATTAAAATTATGCGTGTAACCGCGTTAAACAATATTTATGTGTCAAGACCAGCGTGTATTCATTACGTTCCGGGTTGCACGAAGAAGAAACGCATGTCAATATCTGAAAAGATTGACAGACGCCTGTGATGATTCTACTCTCCCATACAGAACTTTGCCAGCTTAGTACATGCATTTCAACGTGGATGTGAGACAAGCCAGAATGAATATGGCGGAGGATACATACAGCAGTATTGACTACGGACTCATCCTTGCACCACTGTTCCACAAGGGACCACAGTGTATACTTTTCTCATTACCTGGAACACCCGTCTGTGATGATTCTATAGCAGTTTGACGGAAGAGACCACACCTGCTGAGATCGAATCCCATTATGCATGCTACACGAAAATGCCAGATGTCAATCGTCACATCACGTGAAGACACTACTGAATAAGTAGAAGTGGGAGATGCTTGAACATCCCCCCTCCTCTTATTTGCAAGATACGATCCCGTGGGATTTTGATTTATTCCCGAAGATAAAGGAGCCCCTAAAAGGGAAACGTTTCCCTGAGATTCCTAATATTACCTCTGGAATGGGTTCTCATGATGCTATCAATGAGATACGTCGCCTGCTTGATGTTTGTATTATGTCATAGCAACAGAAGCCGACTACATTGAAGGACTGTAATCATCATCAGGTTAGTTACTCTCCTATCGAACTATAGAAGCACATCTCTCGATTCGTATAGTTAACCGATGTACAAACAATATAAACTAATATGTAGTAGTTCTGCTTTATACAACGGAGAAATTATTATTATTATGTTAATTTTATCTTGGGAAAAATAGGTTAATGTCTTTGTCTGTGTGATTGGGTTTGTACATTTTTTCTCTCTATCTTGCGGAAACTATTATGATGATTGTGTTGTTCTATGTGATTGGGTTTGTAAAGTTTTTTTTTATTTGTTGTTATGTGTACAACTTGAATTATTTCATTATGCAATGGAAGACTTTAATTAGGCATTAGTCTGTTGTTTTCCAAATAAATAAATAAGTAGTATTATACACAGGGATTCTGCCAGGATTTTTAGTTTGGATGGTGTAAAGTTACAATTGGGGGGGGGGCAGAGTTTTGAAGGGGTCTATAGATTTTTAAAGATAAACATTTTAAAGTTGGGGAGGAGTGCTCAAGAATTTGGAAGGGTTACTAGCAGAATCCCTGAATGAGGAATATTCTAGGGACACCACCCAAACGAAGAATATTCCTGTTTTGTATGGTCGCACTCCCGCAGTTCCTTTCCGAAGTAATTAAACCTCGGGGGGCTAGCATTTTTCTTCGAATATGTCATAGGTAAACCCATAATATTTGTCATGTTAAAAGAAGAAAATAAACCAATGTCCTCCCAGGGAAAATCATTAACGTATTTGCTTATTTTCAGTTTGAAACGAATTGAACTCTACGGGTTTATATAACATATTTTTTTTATAGATACATTCCATTTGACCGGAATTGAGGCGTATGCGCGAACAAAAGTCTATTTGCTATCTCTTAACATAGCAAATAGACTTTTGTTCGCGCATGCACCTCAATTAATGAAAATCGGATTTAAATTAATCTTCTCTTATAAAATTTTAAACCAGTTTCTTTACTTCTTCTATTTACTTTGGAGCATCACAGCAGAGTGAACAAAATGAATACACACTATTTACTTTTCGAATGCGCTTTTAAAATATTCATACGCATAGTTATTTCTTATGTCTAACACAGAACACAGTCGCACACCATTTGCCAATCACAATTCACAAAGCAAGCGGAGAAAAAAAAAGCTTTTCTTGACGGTGTTTTCGAGCGAAGAGAACGACGTGCGACCACATCGCAGTCGAATGAGGAAATAACAAGTGGCAACAGTGTGTATGACGTTTGGCTAACCATCCAATGCAGCGACTTTCCCATCTTGTTCGTAGGCGGGCAAAACAGAAAATAGAGGTCGAAAATTTCCCTATTAGTAGTATAATAGTTTCACGTTGCCACTACAAGGAAAACAGCCCTCGTACTTACAAATAACATTGGGGTCTGGGAATAAATACAGCTGAGTTCGCGCCCATCGGTCGGCCAGTCTGACTTTATTTTTCGAGTATTTTCCTTTGTCACACTAGTTAGCCGGGATGGTACAATCAATGTAGACCTAGGGCGACTTCCTTCCCATAAGCCTCTGCCTTGACGTTACTTGTAAAGAGGCTTAATTTTGTAAGTTGTCTTGGGCCAATAAAAAAATTCAAATCAAATCAGTCGAGTCTTATGCAGAACTCAGGTTGCTTAACCACTACTAATCTACCCCGGCGACTGGTTTGTTTGATATATTAAAAACAACAAAGAAACATGTGAGTAAAACTGTGCAAATATTTTCTTGAGCATAAGTTTGAATATGAAATCTACAACATGTAATGCAACTTTCTAAACATGTTTCTAAAGAAAACAAACAACATAAATTTTGCTTTTTCCTCTCCCTGTTATTTTATCATTTTCGCAATTCTTGTTTCCGAGAGAGAGCATAAGGAACTGGACTGGAAGATATATCAATTAAGCGATAAATAGTTAGAAACCAAAACCACAAGAAAACTGAAGACAAAATAAGATTTAATTTCCATATTGTGCCTTCAATTTAAACTCCTAAAGCTTACAACACAAGGCAACACATTTTCCTGCTTTGAAATCACCATCATGAATATTTCATTCTACCAATACCTCAACACGGCACTGTTTAGTTTCTTCCTAACTACCATAACTACCCACTTGTTTAAGTTTTTAATTCATACTAACGGGAAGAAGATATACTTCTTTGGCAGCCATTAACAACCCCTCCCTCAGAAGAAATGGTGGTTAGAACACTGTTTTGGCAAACGCATCCTTTCCTGCAGTCATCTATCTTCGAAACCAATGATAAAAGGGTATGAGAGCAAGGGCTGAGTCCTCACCTCGGTTTAGTGGTGGCTACCAATATTCCTCTGCCAGATGGAGCAGACGTTTCCAAGGATTTATTTCCAAAATGTTGCTGACTCCTTTAACACAAAATTCTGCTGGCCGCATAATTACGTTGAAATCTCTCGTGCGAGTCTCTCTCTACCTTATACACATCTACCAATACAAAAGCGAAAAACCTGGTGGAAAACGAACACTGCCTATGGAAAACTTAATTATTAAACAGGCTTTTGCTACAAAAGAAATCTCTGGAAATTGTAAACGATTCACATTGAGCTTAGTTCTGTTAGCAAAACAGAAAAATATCTCGTATAGAAAAATGAGAAAATGTACTCAAAGAAATGGAACTGTGGCTCGGCCTTTTGGGTTTCCTCTGGATATTATTATCTGGTAATGGTTATTCTTCTTCCTTCTCTCCGTCTTTTCCTACCTACGTGGGGTCGACGTTTCTGATGACTCTTCTCCATAAAGCCCTGTCCTTAACTTCTTTCCCTGACAGACCTTTCTCCCCGAGATCCCTCTTAACCCCATCCATCCATTTACTCCTTGGCCTCCCTCTACCTCTCTTGCCCTCCACTTCCATTGCCATCACTCTTCTGACTGCATAGTCATTTGTTCTCCTCATTACATGTCCATACCACTGCAGTCTTTTTCTTGTATCTTCTTAGATATCCCTACAACTTTGGTTGAGTCCACACATCCAGCGTAGCATTCTCATTTCGGTGACATCTATCTCTTTTCTTGCGCTTTCTTAATTGGCCAAATTTCTGCTCCGTACATCATTGCTGGTCTAACCACTGTTTTGCACATCATCCCTTTATTCTTCACCGTGATTCTGCGGTCGCAGAGAACGCCATTTACTTTCTTCCAATTTCGCCATCCCTCTTGAATTCTGTGTGTTACTTCCGAGTCCAAATCGCCATTCCCAGTAACAGTTGACCCTAAATATATAAAACTTTTCACTTGATTCAATCGTTCTTCTTGCAACCTCACTTCTCAGTTTTCTTTATACTAATCTTTAGGTCCCTATCTTCCAGGGACTTCCTCCAACCCTCTCTCTACTTTCCTTTCAAGTTCTGCCCTATTAGCATTGGATAATACAATATCATCGGCAAACATCATACACCAGGGGGCTTCATCTCTCACCTCGTGAGTTATAACAACGTCTATGACTACGTTGAAGAGGTATGGGCTTAAGGCTGAACCCTGGTGTAATCCAACCATAATAGGGATTTGCCGTGTCAATCCCACACTACTACTTAACTGAGTTCTAGTTCTTGTGTACATATCTTGGATTATACTTACATATTTCTCTGGCACTCTTTTCTCCCTCAAGCATCTCCATACTTCCTGACGTGGTACTCTGTCGTAGGTCTTCTCCAAATCAATGAAGATCATATGCAATCCTTTTTGCTTTTCCTGATGCTTTTCCATAGTGTGTCTTAATATAAAAGTTGCATCCGTTGTACTTTTTCTGGCGTAAATCCAAATTGTTCTTCTTCTATTGATGTTTCTTCTCGTAATCTTCCTTCTATAATTTTCTCCAAAATCTTCATCGTGTGTGACATTAGCTTGATTCCTCTATAGTTTCCACAATCTCTCTCGCTTCTCCTTAAAAATTGGTACAATAACACTCTCTCTCCACTGAGTCGGCATTTTTTCTTGTTCATAGTTTTTTTTTTTTTTTTTTCATCAGATCCCATACAATATCTATACATTCTGGTTCCAAACTCTTCTACTGGTATCCAATCAGGACCTGTTGGTTTCTCGGTCTTCATTTTCTTTACTGCTTTCTCTACTTCTCGGCTTGTTGGCGTTGGTCCAGGATTTAGGGTTTCGTCCCTAAGAACTTTACTAGGATTTTCTTCATTTAGGAGCGTCTCGAAATATTCGGCCCATCTCTCTTTAATCCTGTCTTCACCGGTAAGCACTAATCCTTGGCCATTCTTAATATGCCTAGTATGGGTAATATCCTTTGTTGTCTTGTCTCTGGTTTTTGCTAACCTGTATAGCTTCTTCACTTCACCTGGTATTTCAAGTTCGTCACACAATTCATCCCAGGTTTGCGCTTTTGCTCTAGCTACTGCCCTCTTTGCTTCCTTATTAGTCGCTTTGAAATTACATTTATCTTCTTCTGTTCCTGAAGCATCCCATCTTGATTTAGCTTTCTTGTTCGCTTTAATAGCTTCTTATACTTCCTCACTCCACCACCACGTCTCTTTTCCTGCAGGAGGCTCCTTCCAGAAGTTCTACCTAAAGTCTTCTCTGCGGCCGTTAGCATGATCCTAGTGTTCACATCCCAACCATTTTTGCACATCCTCTTCTTGCAAATTTATTCTTTCGATAACCTCTTCCCTGAACAATTTTCTTAGTTTCTCTTCTATCAGTCTCCACTATCTAATTTTGGGCTCTCCATTTTGCGGCCTTCTATTATTTCTACCTGCAAACTCCCAGTCCACAATCACCACTCTGTGTTGTGGATCCACACTTTCACCATTTATGACCTTGCAGTTCTTAATCTCCTTAAGATGTTGTCTTCGGCACAAGATGAAATCGACTTGACTTTCTTTTCCACTACTCTTGTAAGTTAAGAGATGCTCCTTTCTCTTCTGGAAAAATGTACTGCAAAAGGCAGATGGAATGTCATTGCAAAGTCTATGACTCTTTCTCCTTCTTCGTCCTACATCCCAGCCACCGTGGATCCTCTCAATGCTTTTTCTCTTTCTGCCTACATGTCCATTTAAGTCGCCGCCCACAATTACTCTTTCCGCTGGGGTTACGATGCGAAGTTCATAATCCAATTGCTCTCAGAATTTTATCTTTTCTTCTTCCCCGCAGCCGACTTGCGAAGCATACGCACACACTACCTTGATCATTTCACCCATGCATATCTTGATACTCATTACTCTGTCGTTCCTTCTATTTACACTTACTACACTATCTTTCAGATCTCTTGCAAGAACAATTCCTACTCCGTTCCTTCCATCTTCATTTGCTCCACTATACAGCAACTTGTAGCCGCCTCCTACCTCTCTTGCCTTATTTCCTGTCCATTTTGTCTCTTGAACGCACAGGATCCCCACCTTTCTTCTTTCCATCAAGTCTGCAATCTCTCTTCCTCTTCCAATCATCGTCCCAACATTTAGTGAGCCTACTCTAAGGCTCACGTGGACTAGCTTTTTTAACCGAGCCCGTCCTCGACTCGGTAGCCCTCACTTATTTCTCACAGAAGCCGAGCGAAGCCTCTGCGCGTCGCCTACGGAGTACGCCCTGCATTTTCCGAGGCTTCATTACGACGACTCATCATCATTATGTACGCTAAAATGTTTTCAGTATGTTTAAATCTGATGTTGAAAGGTGAAAACAGAAATACGCAATTCCAGAATGGATGAAAAAGTTGAAGAGTTATTGTATGCTTTCAAGTTTACAAATTTACACCAGTTTCTATAACAGAGGTTAAATTAAAGTCACCAAATACGTACTACACTAAACAAATTGTCGTAAGCGAGATCATAATCACAGTTTTCGATTTGGTCTACCTTCAGGAAGGTAGGATGAGACTTACAGAGGAAGAGAAAAGTCGGTTCTTCAGACAACGTAACATGGATACTTTCCATACCTGTCCACGATGGTTTCATAGAAAATGAAAGTAGAGAAAATTCTTATACAGGGTGGATAATTCCACCCCCCTTCCTTTCGTCTTCAAATCAACACTGATAATCACTTCTGGAATTTCGCTATATAAAATGTAGTTTACGACATTTGTTGAAATTCAGTCAGAGGGAAATATCGTAATAAAAATAATTTACATTTATTTCCTCTTATTCTGCTATATATATTGTTCATCTGAGTATTATAGCAAAAAAATGTGGCCAGTATCTCATATTTCCTATACAGGGTTTCAAAAAAATATTTTTTATGAACTTCTGTTACAAGCCTAAGAAAACTCCTCAGTGTTGCAAATTTCACTTCAACGGAATATTTTCATACCAGATAATAATTTGCAAAATGTAAAGAAACACAAAACCTGCTTCTTTAGATGAGATACGACCTTTTTCTCTGTCCTTACCACATATAGTTACGATATTAGGAAACTTTTATAATGTTTCGCAGAAACGACATAGAGAGAACACTAAACAGAACTGACTATATTTCTGTCAGCAACAGCCATAGCACATTTATTGCAAAAACATCAAGACTTCGACATATCAAGTTGTTGGTCAAGTGATAGGCAGCGTCAGTGTATATTAGGAGACAACGAAACACCCTCTATGTTCCAAAAGCAATGATAATTGGCCGATGCAGCCATACTATTGTTTACTGTTTTGGTTCTTTTTGCATATTCTTAGTCTGTATTGGTTCTGTCAAGAAACTAGAGACCTGCACGGGCCGAATTTTTCAGCCCGAGCCCAATCCAGCCCGAATGTACCTAGGCCCGGAAAGCTTTAGAAATTTTTGGCCCGAGCCCGGTCCGGCCCGATAAGTTTGTTAAATTCTTGGCCCAAGCCCGGCCCGGCCAGATAAATTTAAAAAAGTTTTGGCTCGAGTCCCAATATATTTATTTGTATCTGGTATAATAATAACAATATAATATAATGCATACAAGCCTATGTGAGTGTTTGAACAATGTGATGCACATAGATTTGCTAGTCATTTTAACAGGATTGCCGTTTCAATTTATTTCTAACACAAAGGATCAAAATAATCCTTTCGCTTTGAACAGTAGGATTACTTGTAGTCGCAGGTTTCTTAAATCCAGCAAAAAAGTAGTTAGTCAAAGTATAACTTTTATTTACAAAACAAATTATCAGAAATTTGACGTCACCCGCAAGACCTACATTTGCTCGGTATTTAACACCGTATTAGACTGCAACCCTGACTTCATCTACCATTTCTTCTTGCGGGTCGCTGAAGTGGAGAGAAGAACAAAGAGTGCGGTTTCCTTTCATTTTTATATCAAGACAACTCTGACTGTTCACCTCGTGGGATCCATATTCTGGATTGACCATATTCTGGTATTGACACGGACCATCAGCAGAAGCTTCAATACGCATACTGTCTTTTGTTATTTATTGAGGGAAGGTCATGCAGTCACTCGTGTGACTGCCGACTGGGGTCAACGCCCCGGTGAACAACTAATCCTCTATAGCGAAAGTGGAGCCGCTAAGCAACACCAACTGTAAATATTGCATTGTTTGTAACACCTTTCACTCCACGTGGCGTGCACAAAGACTTGAACGTTTGGCTTTATTCCAATTATCGTTTAACGAAAGTCAATAATTATTGAACTGCATTAAAGAAGTGCAATTAATCAACTGCATTAAAGAAGTGCAATTAATCGGCCCGACCTGAAGAGAAAGCAGTGTCGGCCCGCCCAAGCCCGGCCCGTGCAGGTCTCTACAAGAAACTCAACTATTCTGACAACAATAAAACATATTTGCGTGCTGTAACAGCTTTAAAATTACCAGGCGAACTTTACCTTTCTAATTTTACTCATTATTCTAAATCTGGAATCAACTACTTTTAGGAAAGCTTATATTTCTTAGGCATTTAGATTACACACCAACCAGCAAAGGAGAAAAAATGAGGACCGTTTGTACTAATCAAACGATTCATTCTCAAATTTAATTACGAAGTCTTCATCTGACTAGCTTAACAAGAAATCTTTAGTTACCAAATACGCTTCCACGGTTAATTCTTCGTTCTCATTCCCATACGAAAATAATTCCTAGCTAGATAACCAAGAATCTTCTCAGATCTTCCCAGCATCCACCGTAATTTAATTCACTAATACCTTGGATTTAAAGACATTTGGTATGAAGAATGACGGAAAGCATGAAATAATTAAGGCAAAATTCCTCTTCTTAGTCACTAATCAACATTTGATACCCCGTTAATTTGGAAATCCAGGAAAAAACCTCTGTGAGAGTGCTTATTAGTTTGAGATTACAATTCTATCGAATGAAAGCCGTAGCAAAGCAAAGGTGAACTCGAGTCTGGGAAATAAACAGATAAAGTGCGTCGGTGAGAGTGAACATACAAAGAGTGGTGATGAAAATCATTATTTTGGCTGGCTTTATGCCTTGAGCTGAAATAATACGTGTCTGCTTTTAGGAAGCTGAATGCATCCAAGAGTGCCTTACCAAAAAGAGATTACGTAGAATATAAAAGTTTCTAGTAGGGTCGAAAGCAATCCATCCAATTCATAATTTGATATAAATTATTATCAGCGATTATAACTGTTCCATACATAATAATATCTTACGGTACAACATGGTTAACGGATTCTAGAAGTCTTCCTGCATAGGAAACTGCACCGATCTACATATTTCACAGAATGGGTATTCCTTTCTGTACATAAAGAACTACTTACTGGCCTTTAATTACATAATATGAATACAGAAACACCAGAAGAGCCAAATAATAATAATAATGAAACACTGCTGCTCAATAGCAACTGCTAAAATGTTACTTTAAAAAAAATGCATACAACACGTTATAACACCGTTAATGGAAGATACAAGCAAGTACGAACGGCAATAGAGAAGATAATAATCGAAAACTTTTTAGAGAAAAAAAACGCATTAACACACAAATACAAGCTGAAACGTTGAAATTTCTCTTGAAGATTGTAAATATTAAAACATTTAAGAAGAATTTATATTTCTTTTCTTTTTGAACTTCCTCCCCGCTGCACGTCTTTTTCAATGATTCCCTTGTCGTGAAATACTGCCACCGTTTTCACTCACCATTTACATGATCACACTCACGAAAATTCTCACTAATGACGTAGGACTGAGGGTTGGTAATTTAAGCACGGGGCAAGAATATGAAATAAAGTGCGTTCTTTTCACTTTGCGACGAGGCACAAAAATGAAAGTCAAGAGATGTGTATAATAGAAAGAGTAAAAAGGGAAGGAAGGAAATTAGATGAGTTAGACAAATCACTTGGACAGGGAAATAATTCGTTTATGAAAATGTGACTTTCGTTTAACAAGACCTTTTTTGCATTTTCAGCGAGAAAGAGAGAGAGGCAGTCACAGAGAAAAATAGAAAATAGCGCCTGACAATGGAACAGGAGGAAAAAAGAAAACGCTAAAGCTTGAAAAGAGAAAATTGTGCACGTGACGATAACACAATCTTAAGGAATAAACAGTAAAGAAAGAGAGAAGAATCTAACAACTGTGGAAACAAAGAAGCCAGAAAGGAAGTAAAAGCAGAGGGAAGGGAATTCCCTTCTCTCTGGAAAAAGACACAGCCGAATGAAAAGGATCGCACAGAAATGAAGTGCAAAGAACTAAGCTCAACGCTGAACAAATAAATGGAAAAATCTTATGCAGCAACTGAAAATAATCAATACTATAACGCAAAATAGTGGAGTTCCTATTGTACAGAAGGACTACACGATATTCTTAGATAAAAATAACACACGTGGATCGTCAGAGTACGATGGAAACCATACGCTATTGGTAAGCGGAATCATCACTATTGTGTAATAATCACCTTATTCACAGTATCTTCCGACAGAAAACGTTTAGTCTTCAATGATTAGTACTTTTAACTGACATGAGCAAATACACAAAAATCTCTACGATAAAAATGGGTAAAGGAGGCACGTGGCGCTACTTCCAAAGCTCAACATAAATCTAATGTTATTGTGTTTCATTACGTAGGGTCTATTTGAAAATACGATGTGTATTTGAAATGTTTCGTCAAGTTCTTTACGACTGTAGCAAAATAAGGGGTGGTCGCAACTGTCTTGGCAATCAAAAAGTAGCACTTTTTTACGCAGAAGACACTAGGTTCGACACAACTATATTCTTTGACGAATATGTGATTTTGAGAAGGAATTATAATACATTTTGTGGCGGTCCAAATAATGTACAAATGTTTCGTCCTCAGTACAAATTAAAAAAAAAAAGTTTTGTTTCCAGTTTTCCCATTATTTGATATTTGCACAATCAGGGTCAGTTCTACAATCGACCGTTAAACTTTTAGTCAGTGTTAAGTTGCGGCAAAGTCTGATTTGGCCAATGAGAGTTGGCCTCAACTTAGCGCTAGAAGTTTAGCGGTCGATTGTAGAACTGCCCCTGAATTGCTATCGTTTCGTCCAACTGATTTTGGATTTCTACTTGAAGTCAACGAGCAATTCAAAGAAAGGACGTTACGACACATTACTATCACACATCCGATAGAATGAGACTGTTTTCATTCAATTCGGATAAAGATTCTTCGCATAGTCGTTCTTGAATTGTAAATAAAATCCATATTTCATTTTTATTCCTTTGATTTATGTAGAGTGAAGAAGAGAAAATAAGTGAATCTTCTGTAGTAAATTACTGAGAATAAAAGAATCCTTATTAGTCAGACTTAAATGTTAAAATATTAATTTGTTCAGTAAAAGCTCTCCCATGTTAAAATTCCAATAATTCTGAAACGCTGAATGTTTAATCCCGATATCGAATATTCTTCTTTCTTTATTTTTAATTTCAAAAGGTAGTTGGCTGTAGATATTTTTCATACATACAATGTTCTCTAGCACACAAAAACACAAATGCGTTATCAATTCTACCAGGCTATCTGCCTCTACAATTTCCTCTTCTCTGTGCAACTTATTCTTTGACTTTCCAGCCCTCCCATGTCACCGATAATATCGATCTCTTAAACAATTGCTCCGCCTCTCTCAGATAGTACAAGATTAATCTATGTCCAGACTCTCTCTCTTTCTCTCTACTACTCTCCACTTCCACTTCTACATCTAGAAACTCTATGGAGTTTCGTGCTCTTCGTCTCAATTGCGCGGCTCCGATAGTCACTTGTCTTCATGGACAATGAATGTGAGATCTCATCCCTGGAGAACATGAATCCTTCATTACGCAGTTTCTCTCAATACGCTTCTCCCTTTCTGTTATACTCCACGGGAAACAATAAAACGACGGAGCTTCTGTATCATTCAACACAAACTGACATGACTCTTGTGCAACACACCATGTATATCCATATATACTTCCCCACTCCCAACACACGCACCACATAGATTCAGCTATAGTTTATCTGGTTTAGTTTAGTGAAGGATTTAGTACAAGGCTAAACGTGTCTATTGATATTCAGTGTCTGTATTTTAGAAAATAGTAGGAGGCCAAATAAATAATCGGGGATTTGAGAGACAAAAAAGTTAAGCATTTTTAGCAATATTTCGGTTCCGTTTTAAGTTCTTTAGCGAATGAACTTTCAATAAACATCTTGCACTAATCTAAAGATGATTTAGGCTGTGGTTCGATGGATATGTATATGTGCCTACCTAGTATTTGAGAGGAACTCTGGGTTTACATACGAAGGCCTGTAACCCCGACTGAGGATTGTTGCTATTTCTCTAACGGAATTTAACGTAAAGGTTACAACTTACGGTTAAAATTAAGATAAAGTCAGAAATGTTCGAATATAGTGATAGTAAAAGTATACTACAATTACCAAAATCTAAGTTCCCTAAGCTTTGTATGAACCGCCAACAGACATTCTTGTTATTAGAAAAACTTAATTCAAGTCAGCTATAAGACTACTTATACCACTTCATATTAACTATATTTTAAATATTATTTTTATAAAGGTTAATATTATTATTTTCACATAGGTCTACCTGCTTTTAGGGTTCGTCACATGCTGCAAAATATTCCAGAATAATTGGGCTTTCTAGATATATTTGGAATTTTGTTAAAAATGTAAGTAGAATAAAAATAAAATAACGTACGGAACGGAAGTTACATTAACAATATGCATGACCGGCTATCTACCAATCAACCTAACCTGTAAAAAATTATACATAGCCACAAAAAGCATTTTTAAACATAATTTCCTTTTCTAATACAATACAATTTAAAAAAGGAAGAAAAAATAACTAGTCCCACAAAAAACAGAGGATAAAACGCATAGAAAAACCGAAGAACACAAAACACACACACTAAAAATAGCTCAAAGCTAAGATTATATTATGCTCAAACAGAGTGAACTTTATCATTAGTCCCTTTCGTCTGATTAGGTTGCTCCATTTTTACTTCTCTCTTTCAGCGACCTACACGTTTTAAAACGATTTTTTAATTTCTTGTTTTGCATCTTGAATTAAATTAATGTAAAAAAATCAATCAATGGCCTTTGAATCAGGCCGAAATAGGGTAGGGACAACAATGCGGAAAAGATTTGGCCAGGGTTTAAGTTGAATATACCATCCACACATTTACCTGGCGTGGCTGAGGGAAAAAACACAGTTAAGATGGTTGACGGAGAGGTCAAACCCAAGCAAGACCTCTCGAATACGAAGCCAATGCTCTACCAATTGAGCTATGACCGCTCGATCTTTGTCCATGTCTGTAATGCAGGTTAGCGCCTCAACGCAAGCAGAGAGAGAGAGAGAAACTGACTTCATATTTCAATCTGTTGACACGACAATCCATCCGTAGGGTTTGTTTATACTTTCTGCACTTCTGCGAAGTTCGACATATAGTCCACTCAGATTTTCACTATTGTTCTTCACTTCACTTGCCCATACCGATGTCTGAGCCTTCTTTTTCTCCCAAAAGTACTTCACTTCGTTGTCATAGGGATCGCCCTAAGTTATATTCTAAAATTATTTTGTGTTGATTTTTCCGGTGTACTATCTACAATAAAACCCTGTTAAAATATATGTGCTATTTAATCAGATAACGTTTTCATTTTTTTTTTCCTTACAAATTTAAACACGAATTCTTCATTATTTCTGGCTGACTTGTGTTAGAAAAAGGGTCTCCTCAGGGCAAACGTTGTCGTTATATCACTTCATATTTGCAGCTGACGGTGCTACCATCTGCCGGTGACAGTTGTAGAACGAAGTGGCACTTTCTCTGTAGTCATGAAATAGTCAGCTTGGGAAGACTAAAGTTATTGGTCAGTTCACGCACACGACTGTTGAGAGAAGTGAATTTTGGAACAGTGCTTTCGGGAGATGAGAATCTCACAAACTTTGCTCAAGCGCTTTCTTATATTAAATTTACTTCATTGTAGAAATGTCATCTCCGTTTTCTCATACAGTATACGATATAATATATTCAGGATATTTTATAACAAGAGTAACTCACAAACACAATTGTTATTTTATACTTTTCTCATCTTTTTCTAAAAAAATATACCGTATTTTACGTAATGCATATATTTACTTCTTCAAATACAGAATGTAGTGTAAGAAAACAATTAATTCTTTAATTGAACATGCACATATCTCACTATAATAGAAATTGGTATTCTGCCTGGAGGCAGGTTTAAGACCCAAGTATACCTGAGGAGGTAATCCTACACTTGTTTTCCATTCTATTATGAGATGATAATGTGAGTACCGGACCCACAGTTCAAAGTACAGTACACTCCGAACCGAACCATTTCGTTCACCACAAACCGAACCCCGGACTCCTGATAACATGTCAAGAAGAGAAGTTAGTCATTCAATTGCAACCCCATGTCTGGCTATTAAGGACAAATAATTCGTTTATAAAATAATCATTTACGAGTACATTTGCAGAAATCATTTACGAGTACATGGTAATAATCCGTACAAAATGGCGCAAAATATTGCTTTACGTTTCCTAAGTTTGTTTTGAATGAAAGGTAAAATAATACGTAAAACTTCAAAGGCGCAATGAAAAGAATGGTATCTAACTGTAAGCACCGTTTAAAAAAATATTTTCCTTGAATGCCGTTACATTAAAAAGTTATTATCATGGCAGATACATACACAGACACATTGCGTCGTATATTATGTTTACCTTACTTTTAAGGCTTGTTTTTCTTTATCGTTTCTGTTACTGTTTCAATAATGTCAATGATAGTACGGAAGAATCTTGGCGAATAACTAACAATTTGAAAATACTTCTGTAAATAAGTTCAATTAAATTCCCTCTTCGTTGATCTACTTGCGTAATACGAAATTATGAATGTGTTCCGTCAATGAATTCAGAAATGACGAGACACGATAGACTACTCAATTTTCTTTACTGATTGCACGATATCTGAATCACACAACTAGACTGATTAATCTTTAGTTAGGTAGCTCCTAAACGTGGATGGGGAAAAGAGGATTCCTTGCTCAACAACAGCGTAAATCACGCAGTAAACGCAGGTTGTCCAATGTTAAGAGGATTGGCTTCAATTGGTAGCTTGGGAAATCACTTGACCACAATCTGTTCTAAATAAACTATCTTCCTCATTCTAGCGATGTTCCTCTAATTTAGGATTGTAGTTACGCTGCCTACTCAACAATGACTGGTAATTTTGGAAATGGTATTAATCCGATAGCTACAATTTACTTGCGATCAAAACCAAAAACAGAAGAAGGCTTTAAATCGAAACACTTAGCGTGATTAGCAAATATTACAAAACCTTGGTTGGAAAAGTAAATAACAATAATACTTACTCTATGGCTTACGGAACTCGCAAGTTCATCGCCGTAGTAACAAACGTTTGCCATCGAAATCTATCCTAGGCAAGATCAAGCCAGTTTTCATCACAAACACCTACTTCTCGAAGATCCTTCTAATATTGTCCTCCCAACGTCGTCTCGGTTTTCCCAACGGTCTCTTTCCCTCCGGCTTTCCAACCAAGATGAAAAACAATCTTCGTTTTTCTCCCATCCGAGCTACATGGCTTGCCAATCTTAGTCGTCGTGGTTTCATTATTCTTACAATATCAGGTGAGTCGTACAGTCGTCAAGTTCTTCATTATGCAATCTCCTCCATTCTCCAGCCGTCTCGACCCGTATATTTCTGAAAATCTTATTTTCAATAATAATAATAAAACAAGTAAGAACTCCGATTCTACTTACAATCGCTAGGCCCCAAGAGTCCCTTGATAGCATTTCAGACACACAAACATTTATTTTTATAACAGGTTGGCAACACTGATTACTTAGAGCCTGGATTTATATGCAAAATGCATGTTTACAGTAACATGCAGAAACGTATGGAATGTATTTTTTCCTTCTTTCCGACGGACTTATAAGGATTAGTTTGACACGCATATGATAGCGTATATTTTGAGTGAATTTCGATGTGCATGCATATTTCTTAAACTTTGCAGTATACTGCACATTTCCGAATTTTATTGCTGCATACTAACATATCTCAGAGTATAGCACAAGAAAGTAGGTTATATTTTAAAGTGAACTGAACCACTTTGTAAACGCAGATGTTTTTGTTTTTTAAAGCGTTGAGTTTGTTGCTCACAATTTTAGGTAAATTCACTTTCGATTGCTGGTAACACTGCACGGGAATATCTCGTTCTTGCTACCTGCTTGGACGCTTTTGTACCGTCCGATTCCATATCTACGTCTACGTTTTATAGTTCAGTAGCGTTTTTCATGTGTGTGTGCGCGTGTGTGTTGTGTTCTGTTAAACATGCCACCTGAAAAAGCAAGTAAGGCAGCCCTGTTGCGCAAATACGTACAAGAATTTGGAAGTAGTGTCTTCACAGAAGATGGTTCAGTTTTATTCTGTGTGGTGTGTGAAAAAATTGAATCGGCAGAGAAGAAATTTCAAGTTACTCAACATGTCAAAGCAACACGACACCAGGAAGCCCTTTTGAGAAGATCACGCACTAAGCAACAACTAATTATCGCTTCCACTAGTTCGCCAGCTGAATGTGCAGCAAGTGATGCATTCTATGTAGATCTGTGTTCTGCGTTTTTGAGTGCTAATATTCCTTTGTGGAAACTGAGCAATAGTAATCTACGAGGTTTCCTTGAAAAATACACGGGTAAAAAGGTGCCTGATGAATCGACCCTACGTAAAATCTATGTGCCTGTGTTTTAATGAAGTCATGGGAGAAATTCGGGAAGTGTTGAAGCACGAAAAATATGGGTGTCTATCGAAGAGATAACTGACGCGGCAGGACGTTGTGTTTGCAATGCCGTTGTTGGCGCAATGAAGGCGAGTAGTAAACCTTACTTACTGAATATCGAGGTGTTAGAGAAAGTGAATCATTCCTCAATTGCCAAATTCTTGAATGATTCGTTAACTTCGTTGTGGCCATATCGCATCCAGTACGACAATGTCTTACTCTCTGGTATCGACGCGGCCCCGTACATTGTCAAAGCAGGATCTTGTTTGAAAGTGTTGTATCCTAAATTAGTCCACCTGACTTGTCTTGCACACGGTCTTCATCGCGTAGCAGAAACAATCAGATGCCAATATCCGGAAGTAGACGCGCTTGTATCAAATGTAAAGAAAGTATTTGTGAAAGCTCCATACTTTTCTTTCGCGTAGTTGCGAAAAATGTTCCGCTACCTCCGCAACCAGTTTTAACCCGGTGGGGCCCGTGTCGTACTATGCAGATAACTTTAATCAAGTGAAGACGGTTGTAGACTCACTAAATCCCGATGATGCAGCCGCTATTTATGTGACCCAAAAATGTTTCTCTACAAGTGGCATTGAGAACAAAATTAAGTATACACAACCACTTCTCGAGAATACCTGAAATTATCAGACAGTTGCAATCCCGTAACAATGCTCTGCAGCATTCACTCTCCTTGTTGGGCGAATTATCGCAGACTTTGTTTGGTGAAACTCACGGCGTTGCGAAAATAGCGTCAGATAAACTTTGCCAAGCATTAGGCAAAAATCCCGGGCACAATGCAAATGCACTTAATGATGAAAACATGGAATTGGAAGGGGACTTAACACAGGAAGACATTTGGTGTTTTTCACATGCACCAGTGACTTCTGCTGATGTAGAAAGGAACTTTTCGATCTACAAATCGTTTCTCACTGATAAACGCAGAGCGTTTACAGAAGAAAATCTAAGGAAGACGTTCGTACTTCATTGCAACAGAGGTCATTAAAAGGTAAGGTATTTTTGTAAGAAATTGAAATTTTATTTTCTTAGTGTATATTTCTGCGCATATGTTAAATTTTTAATGCATATTTTTATATTTTTGTGCATATTTGCATGTATATCTCGGGGTTGGTTTGTGCATGGAAATGCGGGCTCTACTGATTACTGACGGGAAGACCACAGTATTTTTCTATTGTGTCCAACAATGTTTATGCCAAGTTTGGTGCTGTTACATATAACGTAATGAAAGCGCATTGATTTTGAAAAAAGTGGATTGGCAACACTGATGCACTGCACCAATCAAGACTGCAGCTCTGCGCTAGTCTAATAAGGACCTTTCCAACGACACCTTAACAACCTCTCTACACCCTGGTGTTCCTGATATTTTTTTTGAACACGGTCTAACGGATGGAGTAAGTTGGATTATTAAGTCAGTTTTTCTTAGCTACGCTATGAAGGGGAATAAAATAATCAGTTATCCCTTTATTTGTTGCAGGAAGTAATCACAAAATCTTAAAACAGAATTTATACACCATTTGAGAGCAAGCTTCTCGTAACGTCTTCATTGATCATACACAATTTTCGTTGCCTCCAGATCGACACTGACCAGGCTAAGATTTTACATGGTTTCCTTCAGTACACCAGGCGAATGTCGGATGATGTATAAAGGATAAGCAACAATTAAATTTTGGAAAGCAGCCCCGATAATGTGCTTCGGATAAACTAACCCACAATTTGGAAAACCTAGTTATAGATGAGAAATCTGAAATGCTGGAGTATGACATCCACCACTACGGGTATTCAAGATTCCTCGGTTAAAATAAACAGATTTCAGAAGCTCAAGCCGTTTTCCAAAATTTCAATTTTGACTGTTATATTTCTCTATTTCTTGGAATCGCATGTTTGAAGCAGAAAATTACATAAATTTCGTTATTTGACTGAGTTTATATTTCAATTTGAACCTCTATTTATACGTATAAACGTACGAATTGAGACGATTTGTTTTCAATTTGAAGTTAAAGAGTATCCTAAACATGAGTATTACTGTCCATTCAGTGGTTACTCGCTTTTAACATAGTAATTTTCTTCAGCATTAACGAAGCATGAAAGAAACACCGTGCAACACGCAAAATATCTAGGTGGAAAGCGGCTGCTTGAGGAACGCATTATCCTACGAATGCCTGCAATACTGCACTACAAAGAAACTACGGTGTCAGCATAACTTCTCAGGAAAACTACCACGAATAGGATGAAGGAGAGATCAGTTTCTCAATTCGTTAAAAAAAAAAAAGTTTGTGAAGACATGAAACATCATCAAGCCCGCTCTGCGTCATCCGGGAGCCACTTTTCCTCACTCCCTCTGTGCTCTGTTCTTTTGTTTTCACTAGTGATTTTCTTGGCGTCGTGTCCCTCTTCTGTTCGGAGAAGACGCGGTCATCGAGATACTGAAAAGACAATGGACGCGTCTGTGGGGATCTCTTCTTTCTTTCCCCTCAACAGAAAATTAAGTAGGACTGGAAAGAAGAAGAAGCATTTGGTGGAAATAGTTGGGGAAGCAAAAGAGAGGAGGATGATCTAGTCAAAGTAGCTCCTCGACGATAAATCTGCGTTTCGCTTTCTGTCTCAAGTACAAAAGAAAAAGAAAAGAAAACTACGTAAAAGTGCTGACATGGCGACCGTAGGAGATAGCAATATCACAAGTGCTCCTGCTGTGACAGTACTCTTCAAGCTCCAAAATCTCTCCGTCCTCCCCATCATCACCTTCACGGGGGAAAAGGAGATTTTTGTTCCTATTCTCAACGCATTGTTACAACCATTTCATTTTAACCCATTCACAAACCTCACAGTGGGAAGTACTTGTAAATTGGAGAAAGGGGGGAAACGACTACGCCATTTTTGCTTTCATTTTTTTTTTATAAGAAAAAGGAAACAAGATCTTTAATTAACAACGCAAACAGACGTGACGAAGTGGATTTTCTCTCTTACACGACTCGGGAGAGGAAAAATAAAAGGACAATAAAGTGAAGTTAGGGATCTCTTGTTGTATCCCTCTGAGAGTGCAGAAAGCATCTTCTCTCTCTCATTCCTATTCCTCCCTCACCTCTTTCTATATATATCTTTCTCGGTTCATTTTATTCAACCCTTTCAGTGTTTCATTTTAGCTATACGACTTCCTTCAGTTTCTCCACTTTTCGTGACACACCATACACGCGCACAGATAAACACAAGGACGTAAATGACATTACACCGAGTATAGAAGTAGAGAGCCTGCATCAACGATGGCACCCTTTTTACGAGGAGGTGCTCAAAACTTGACGACTATTGTCAAAAAGAAAGGATACAAAACTGGACACAACAATAAGACTGCCTTCCCCCACCCCTCGTACAAACCATAAACACGTGGAAAAACCTGGGATGTTCTCTCAAAAATTTGTTTCCAAAGGATGTTCTTCACTTTCCATCTCTGTGGTCTGGAAGTCACAAAATATAAATTTTCATGTAAGATTGAATTATAAGGTGAGAAGAATAGAACACAACAGAATCTGCATGAGGGAGGTTCGGAAACCTTAATGCTTTAAAAGAAAAATGAGGGGTTATGTGTAAATGTTGGGTTATCGCGCACAGCAGGAGAACAAGCATTCTTCCATTTCCTGGGGACAAGGTTTTCATGTTATGCAGTCTTCTTTACATTGATATTTCTTATTGTTGTTTACTGTTTAATAATAGGTCTCTAGTAAATACAATTTGACAATTGCATTGACACGTTCAATATGTCAAATCTTATTTATGGTAGTATAACCAGTATATTAGATTTTGTACATTTTGAGTCGTATGTCTCCCAAGTGTCTTTTGAGTCACTTACTAGCCACAGAATTTGGTGAAAAGAAAATATCCAGAATCTACATCTAAGTGATCACCGTACACTTTATATATAAGCGGCCCATTCATTATTACATTCAAAAACAGTCGGTTTTATACTAATAGTTAAACGAACGGAAAGAAAGATATTTTAGTTCGTTTTCTCTCGTGATTCACATTGTGCAAATAAAAAAGAAGTTTCTGTAGAGTAGTTGCTCACCCTCAGGATTCTTAAGAAACCCGCAGTAAAAGAGAAATAGCGGTGTCGTGTTCTTAAAAAGAAATAAAAATTGTACGAAGGGGTTGAATATACACGACATGAAAAGGGGGAGAGTTGAGAAAACTTTGCTAGTAGCAAGCGGGTTCTGTAACTTTGGACCTACGATGACTTTTAAGAGTCACAAGCAAAAGTCAACATGTAAGGGGAGTGGCTCATGCTATTCCCTCCACAAGCTATCCCCATTCCTAGCTGCATGACCCATGTTCTTTCTCTAGCTGCCTCAAGCTTACAGTGTATCCTACTCATGTCTATTGAATATTCATGAGAAAGTACAGAAGCATCGAAAGCATTTCTACAAAATATAAATTACCAAATGTATTAAAATTTGGAATAAGGTATGACATTCTGTGAATTAAAACAATTTATATGTCAATATTTCGCTCTTTACACATCTCAACTGCGGATTTAAATTTAGGAATCTATTGCAGAGGCTTATGAGAGAAACAGTGGCGTCATCTACGAACATCTACTAACTTATTCATTCTTTCCTTGCATTATTTCGCAAAGGACAAAGACAGAACCACGTACAACATTGTTACAAGACTATTTTAGATTGAAAGCACCAAAGAACAAACAGCAGAATTTGTATCAAAGTAATGGAAAATAAAATGGAACCAAGTCTAGTGACAGAACAGGAATTCTACTTGTCCAAAAATAAACAAGAACAGATGTTACACTAGAAGGCTATCAATGAGAAACGTTTACTTCCGTGAACTTCTTGAAGTGAAAAGTGTAAATTTTTCCCTTTAAGAAGTTCACGAAGGACACATACGTACTTGTTTCTTATAGTAATATCACACAAGCACAATACTATACACACTTTTTTTTTTTCGTGGTATGGTTTTGAGTAGCTGCACGTACGCACTTTTAAAAAAAATCTTGGAACGTGTTTCGTTCACATTGACAATGAGGAGCTTCCTCACATCACATTTAATTACACATATGACAAGAACTATCGCATTGCAATGCCAAAATGTGATACACGAAACACTTCCACAAGCATAACATTGTACGTACGTCTACATGAAATTATAAAAGAAACGAAGACTGTCTTAAATGTAAATGATGATTAATATATATAATGCAAATTCAACCATGTTTTAAATGATTATATTACTACTAAGATTTTGGAACCTTTTTGGGTATAAATTATCAAAATTCAATTGGGTTTGTGGCTACATTATCCTTACACCGGCATTCGCGAGTAGAAAGTCGTTCCACGCAGTATTGTCACTAAAACCATCTTCTCTATTCTTAAGTTCTTTGTGTTCATTCGTTAGGCTTTACCCTCGTTTTGTCAATGATGTCCAAAGAGGATACCAAATTTTCAGTCAATTACAAAAATGGCTGAATTTTCATGAACATTACTATTATAATTTAATTTCCCGTGACAACATTAAAGTGTAAAAATGTGTTCAATATGCTTCCAATAGTCTTTACACTAGACAAGTAATAATAAACGAAGCTATTGCTAGTTGAACCTTCCATCAGGAATTACACTGACTGTAATATCGTATTTAATTAATTTGATTTTGTCTTAACGCCATCTGCAGCTTCACTTACAAAAAGAGTTTAGAGCTTTGAAAGTTTCACTAACGATGTACAAGCACAGGATGACATTGTTCTTTCAGGTCTCATTTTCTAAACGAGAATAATAATCTGACACAAGGTCATACATTAGCGTACATTGCGTGCAAGTTTCAGATAACAATCGCCTAACAATGTATTACAAAATTATGCAACCAGAAGAAACAAACATCGCATTTCGGAAGTGAGTTCCTCATTATGTAACCACCTGATGAAAATCACGACTTCCGCTTTAAATTTTTCAGCAGCTTGTGGAACAAGCGAACTCTGTGAAGTTATATAGTATTGTGAGCCTCATCTGCACAAAAGTGAAGGAAAAAAAATATTTCTCTTGCTACAGAGGTTCGCAATCCGAAGTCAATTCCTAAATTTTTCGAAATTCCCAAATTCTAGAATTCCATTTTTTTAAAATTCCGACACTTTAGACTTCTCAAAATTCTAGAATTTCCGCAATCTACAGAAAAAGAAAAGGCGTTGCGTTTCCAGAATCCTGATCTCTATTTCGGAATATTTCGGAATTCCGAACACCCCTCGTTGTCGCAAACCTGATCACCCACACCACCTTTCCTCTACAAAATTATTGCTCACGCATTTCTTCTTTCCATAATGAGCAACAATCGTGCGTTCTTTACCTATTTTGCTACGGCAATCAGTAAAACAGCTAATACGTCACTACAGACGCAAGCTTTCATTTACTTGGCGAGGAACAGCACGGATATTACATTATGTTACCACCAGCCAATAACAAGGATGTTGACATTGCTCTTGGTGTTGGTAGCCGGATGGTATGTCACTGTGGCCTTACTGTTCTACGGAAAGCAGCAGGTTCCTTTTAGTCCTCACCATCGTCCAGACTCTGATCTTGTTTTCCCCCTTTTTTTTAGTTCAGTTTCTGGAACACTGTTTTCATCTGCAGAATAACTGCGTCTTTTTCTATCCAATCACAGACACAGTGGTTCAAGCTCCACTCAATCGATTTTAGTATATTTGACCTTATTCGTTTCTTTTTATTTACTTTGACGGTTAGAAGGATGCCTTGGACAACACACAACCGGATTCATTATCTGGCAAGATTATCTTCAGTACATCCTTCAAGTATCCTTGGTCTTAACACTTCACATGTATTATCTTTCAACAAAGTACTGCTTAGAGTCCATATAAAAAATAAAGTTTAAAATTTTAATAAAGTACTGCAAAAAATATAAATCTTTCTATTATTTTGCAACACTGGATATATCTTCTTCTATTTTCTATTCCACGGTAACAATATCCTCCCTACGGGTAGGAGAGGCAAGGAAAAAACTCATTCTTGGGAGACAAATGAGTAAAAAAGTCCATAAACTATGCACTACCAACTCGAATGATTAACTTAATTCTTGTTTTTCCTCTCCCCCTCAGTCTGATGTTTCTTCCAGTTCCCTGCTTTTGTGACCGTAATTCCCTTAATGAAAACACGGTGGCATACGAGGGAGTACAAGCTAGGGAGAAACACTGATTCTGCATTAATTGGTTGGCAACTTAAGCCTCCAAGACTTTGGTCGTTAAATAACAACAAATCTCTTATTTACCCTTTGAAACTTCACATGGTAGACAGCAATTACTTTGGAAAGTCAAATGTTGGTTCTAACTCTTGTCACAGGAAAATAATGATTAAAAAAATCCGAACACGCATTGGCAGAAACAAGGCGAAGAGTGGATGAAGTTGGGCGGATGCTCGTCGAAATTGGTTGACTTGACTTTGGTTTCCTGAGAAGTAAAGGGATCAGATTCGAATACGATTGTTTATTGCTGCAATTCACAACCCACATAAAGATTCTGTTACACAAAGGTTTTTACATGAATCATAATATTAGAACGCATATTACAACTGAGCTGAATTTGAATTGAATTTATTTAAAGACCTTTAGGCAACTATGGCTCAGACCACACATTACAACTATTATTTATCATTTCTGCGGTTTTGGTAACATGATTAACTACAGTACTGACACCTTATTTTGCTACCAACAACGACGTAAATGTTGTCATATTGTTTAAATTTCACTCACCCTCGCACTCATTTCAAGTTGTGAACCTCGTAATCACTCGAGATCGTTTTCACTTCACGCTCAGGACCGTGCTCATGAATCACGATGAGTCTGAACAGAACACTTTTGATTCGTTCACATACATTCTTTTCAGTACAAAAATGCCACACAGACAAACTATTTCAGTAGGATAATTAGGTTAGGAAAACGACATATCCTCTGCTAATCACTCTTAAGGATTTCGTTTTAGATTGGATTTCAGGTAAACAGAAAACAACTCTCACGGACAATAGGCCTATTAGTAAATTTAACGATTTATCTAAAACTTTTTGTACTGTCTCGGAAGTGTCTCCATAATTCCTAAAAGTGAATCAAAGTATATTTTACTAAAGTATTAAAACGAACATCAAGGGTGAGTTCCAAGACTTTCACTTAGCTTTAAAGACTCGATATAAAAGGGTGAAAAATTGGTAACTTTCAGAAGGATATAAGTATATTGGTCTGCTCTTTACGCACTTTCTGACGTGAGTCATGTGATTTTCCTTTCCTCTTCTTCAAGTGAACAAAGATTTAAATAGCACGGGGAAGGGGAAGTCTTATATTTAAATAGCTTATAAAATTAGTCGTTCTTTCCTAATTCAATATATAATACGAGAAATAATGAATTAAGATGAAAACGTAAAGAAAACTTCCTACGCCGCCATTATCATTATATAGGCCGACGTTAGTGCTGTAAACAAAATGATTCAAGGCCACAGTGCGCTCGCAGGTTCACTGTTTAAAGATTACGGATTTCATATCAACCATCGTCTATTAGTGAAATGAACGCTACAGTTTTATGGGGGGAGTCATTTGAATGTTATCACAAAAACACACTAGCCTAAAAGCTGGTAAATAGAACTGAAATAAGCGGTTAACCAGTTCATGTCTCAGTTTGTGGAAACAAATAACCGCTATCAATGTCCATATAAATATACAGCTTTGATCCAATAATCTGGTTTTATCCAACTATCTCCTGAATTCTTCTAAAAGCAAATAAATAGAGCAGTGAAGGCGATAACCATTTTGAATGTGAAACTAATAAATTACTTGATGTTGGCGAATGTTTCTGTTTTGTATTAAATGTGACATCCGATTGTGAATGTCGACGGAATCGATACATCGACGACCTTTTTTGCCTATTGTATCCGTTACTCTGCCACACACACATATATATACAAACACACGTGTTATATCCACAAACTGAACAGAGAGAACAAGAAGGGCTATCTATCTATGTGTGTGCGGGCAGGAGGGACAGATTCAGTGGTAAGGGTGAATATGTATATAACAATGCATGCTTGCAGTGAGTTCCATGCTGGGATATCAGCACGGACACATGTCGTTCTAACCGAGTAAAAGTTCCCCGGGACTAATTTCTAAATATTTAACCAGTTGGTCAAATGGCCGCAGACAAATTAATTCGCGAAAGCAGTTTGGTTGAGCGAACCATGCGGTCACATAGACCTAATGTATGCCTCTGTGAAAGGAGGGTGGAAAAACAAGAGAGGAACAACGGTGTTCTGCTGTTACTTCGGATGCCTCAATGCTGGCAAAATTTTAAATTTAAGCCTTCCCCTACTCCAAACTCCTTTAGTTTCCCCTTGGTCACATATCGCGTACCTATTGTGAAGCGTCTCCGTCAAGAAGAATAGGGCCATTGGAAACATGACAAAGAGACACGCGTGCTGATTTAAGCGAAATTCCTCCCTCTCAACACGATCCCCTTCTTGCTCCAAAATTTCACAGAAAACAACCACGCAGGGGTTTGGACGTGGAATGAGAGGGATGGTTCGGGGTGCAATATTCTGCACATCGTTTCCAGACCGCTGGAACCACGCAGAAAACAAATGCACAACAGGGGAGGCTAACAAGAAAAATTATAGCCAGTTCTCCCTTTTTATTCAGCTTTTAAAGTCACGCCCCTCGCACATACCACTTACACTGGTATTTTGTAAAATGCAATCAAATTGTGGATGGAATTACAAGCTCTGACTTACATAAACACATAAAAACGTTATTAAATAATCGAAATTTTTCGAATTTGGTTGCTTAATCAAGCAATGAACATGTTTACATTGTGGAATACTAAATTTGTTAATGGAAAAACAACATACTTTGGGAAACATTCTTACGTTAATTAAAATCCCTATTTGATGTGCGATAATAGGTAGCAATGGCTAACTACAATGGCAATATCATACACATAATTGGCACGACCTTCCGAACGGTTTGGTGTGTGTAAGGAGCACAAAAACTGCCACCACAAAAGATAGCATCCGTAGCGAGTTTAATGCATAGCATGGCGGAAGAACGTCTATTGTCGCCTAGAGAAACGACGTCATTTTCTTAGTAATTTGCACATCCATTTTATACGTATTGAATTTAATATTATACACAATGTGGGGGATTTCTGCTCCGGAAAAGAATAAGACCCTAGATTCCTATACCATTCGACCGATGCAACACCCTTCTCTTCAAATGAGTGTTCCATGGAGTGGAATCGAAAACCTAAGTTGGCGTCGGCACTGGACTCGGTAAGAATGCATGACTATTCTCTGTTAAAAACTATACCCCATATACACGGCATCTCATACTACGCTGCTTTTAGGAAGAACACATCACACCACAACAAGCTTAAGGCTGTAGATCACCCCCGCCATCTTGGTACGCACTTTCCATTGATTAAGATGGGAATTGTTTTACTCGTTTTATACTTTTCAGGAGTATAGTTTTAACTTCTGTTTTCGCACAGTTTATCGTCATGCTCTCTTTTACTCATGCTACTTTATAGAAATGCAATATTTTACACAGGTACAGTATAATTTCCCGTTAACATATTGTGATTTATATAGCAAACTATTAATAATGCATTATAATTATATATTTGGAGAAACTTCACAAACCAAAACTATACAAGAGTCAAAATAACCACCAAGACAAATTTTGAGAAAGCAGAACTTAAATATTTTACATCCGAGAGGCATAAAATGAGTAAAACAATTCCCGTGTAAATCAATGGAAGGTGCGTACCAAGATGGCGCAGGTGATCTACAGCGTTAATAAATGCATTCTAGCAAACACAACCGAGCTGCACATAAATGCATTATAGCTAGCATATTTCACAAACTTTCTAACTTCGCTAGGATTTGTTTAAAAAAATACAGAAATACAAACATTGGTTTTGGAAAATGCAAGCTTTTGACTGCATCATTTTGGCATATTAAGAAATTTTCTAGGACACCATTTTGTTAACTGTATTTAAGAAATTTTGAGCTCAAATGCAGGTTTTATAAGGAACCCTTCCTTATTTTCTAATATACAACTTTCGTGATTTCTATTCAGTATGTGATAGAAAGAAAAACGAAACATTTTAAAGATTCGTTTTTTTTTTTTT